>CAJHZI010000037.1:0-38344 GCA_905160935.1 Enchytraeus crypticus
TTGAACTGATCAATGGAAGAGTGATCTTACGGTATCAGTCGTCATCACTCTTCCCTTCAGTGCACCGCCAAGTGGCAGGTCCAAGGTACATATTCATACTCAAAGTCTGCTTTTCGCTCCATAAGAGCACTCTCTAGATCAACAAGTTATCCCTTCACAAAGTCTATGCGTTATGCTTACTTTATGTAGCCTATAGGTTGGGAAAAGTACGGTATATAAAGGGTCAGTAATAGTATCTGATTTACATACAATTCATCAGAGTAATAGTCAAGTGTATCATACGTATGTCAATTCTTTGTTACATTTTACGTCTGTTTAGTTTAATTTAATTAAACTAATAGCTTAGAAATGCAATAAGGGAGCTAGTTTATGATCATGTCTGCTTAATTTAGACTTTATTTTAATGGTGTTGAATCTCTTTCTGTAAAGCAGTCTCAAACACAGATTTCAGTCAGGTCAATGCTATTTACGTTTTCGTAGTTAACGACAATAAAATAATAACAATAATAATAAAGAATATTATAATAATTATAATAATAATAATAATAAAGAAACCTAATGCCAGTAACTTCTTTTTTGTTAAGCAGTCTCGAAGACAGCCACCGCCGGCCACTGCTATGGAAATAGTCGCTTATAAGCGAAGCACAGGGTGGTCATATCTTCTAATAAATATATACTAATAATAAATAAATAATATAATAATATAAATAATATAATATAATAATAAAATAATAATAATAAATAAATAGAAGTCAGATCTTTAATGGTAACGAGTAGTTTGTCTTTAGAATTTCAGGCCAGTGTAATTAACGTGCTCGTAGTTAAAGATGTTAGTAATATACAACAAGAAACGTAAAAACGAGTTAGGAACTTGTAAAGCAGACTCGACGACCTGTAACAGCCGGCCACTGCTCATAGAAATGGTCACTTCAAAAGCACGGGGTGGTAAGGGCGTCTTAGCCACATAAGCAATTTCGGAACAGAGAATTGCGTGACATAGTTTGCGTCATGAAATTCTCCAGGGAGGGGGTACCTGAAAATCAAACTTAGGGGGGTACCGTAAGCTGCGTTTTGCGTCATAGGCCAATGGGGAAAGACGCCCCTGCATTAGGTACTGGTATTATTATACAAGTATGCCAAGGGGGAGACGCCCCTGTGTGGGGGGGGGGTGCTCAGTGAGTGTAGTAGGGGGGAGACGCCCCTGTGGCGGGGCTCAGTGGGTGTAGTAGGGGGGAGACGCCCCCGTGGGGGGGTGGGGGCTCAGTGCGTGTAGTAGGTCATGAAGAGGGCAGCGTCCACAGGTTCCATACAGGAGGGGCAGGTGAACGACCTCATCAGCCAGTCGTCTATACAGTCACGATGATACGTGTGTAGACAGGGCAGGTACCTCACACTGTCTCCGTCCACGAAGTCTATCATGCATATCACGCATCTGAAACACACGTGACAAGCGCATAGTGATACATGAAAACACATAAGTTTTACAGCAAAACACATAGAAAACACATAGTAATACATCAAAACACATAAGTTTTACATCAAAACATATAAAAAGCACATAGTAATACATCAAAACACATAAGTTTTACATCAAAACACATAGAAAGCACAGAGTAATACATCAAAACACATAAGTTTTACATCAAAACACAAAACAAGCACATAGTAATACATATGAACACATACCAAGCATATAGTATACATTAGAACACATAGTGATACATGAAAACACATATCAAGCACACAGTGATACATGAAAACACATAGCAAGCAATATTGATACATGAAACACATAGCAAGCACACAGTGATACATGAAAACACATAGCAAGCAATATTGATACATGAAAACATAGCAAGCACACAGTGATACATGACAACACATAGCAAGCACACAGTGATACATGAAAACACATAGCAAGCACACAGTGATACATGAAAACACATAGCAAGCACACAGTGATACATGAAAACACATAGCAAGCAATATTGATACATGAAAACACATAGCAAGCACATAACATAACAATTAGAGTGCTACAGTCATCTATGACAACATCGAGCACTATTGAGACAAAATCAAGTCGGCGAGCATAAAGAAGGTCCAAAAACGGTGCAAATTCCAAAATCCAGATAATCAGTCAAAGTAATACATTACAACACAAAAGATAATAGTACATCAAAACACATAGAAAGCACATAATAATATATTAGAACACATAACAAGCAAGTAATACATCAAAATACATAAAAAGTACATAAAAAGCACATACATGTAGTTTTACATCAAAACACATAACAAGCACATAGTAATCAAAACACATAACATTACACACATAGTATTACATCAAACACATAGAGAGCACACAGAAATACATAAGAACACAAAAAAACACATAGAAATACATCAAAAGACATATCAACCACATAGTAATAAATAATCACCATCATGCTCGTTTTCCCTTGAATCCCAGTTTAGCTATATGGTCAGGATACGAATAGACCTTTTCCTTTCTTCTCTGCCCCACACCATGTAAACGTTTCCATTTGTTTTTGAATTTTTTTCGTTTTTTGACAATTTTGTAGAAATGTCTGGAGTAATTTTGGCGCTTACCAACCAAATGCCCTTTCTGATGGTATGGATCTTAGTACTTTAGTCGCCTTCTACGACACATGTAGTCACCAGTTGGTCTATTCTTCAAACTACCTGGACACAATACAGGGAAATTTCATGTCTCAATCTTATTTTTAAACTTATTTTACTATTCTAAATCTTATTTTGTATGGGAAAACAGGATTGTTTTCTCAGAAATGACGCCCCTAACAGTAAATGTTAGTCGAAGCTGAGGAAGGCACAGGGCGTCCACCTCGTCATAAGCAGAATCCCCCAAAAATAATGGTATATCAAAAGAAATGTTATAGATGATTAAAAGATCCACTTGTATCTGGCCATGAAGACGAAATCGGAAGATAGAGAACAGTGGAGGTGTTATATAGCATGGACCTGCCAGCAGGCAGTGCACTAAGAGAGAGAGAGAGAGAGAGAGATTCGTATTCTACTATTATTCTACTTGTCTTAATTCTTATTTTTAACTACTTTTTCCTTTTTTCTTATTCTTATTTTATTCTTATTCTTTCAATCTTATTAATTAGAATTAGTCACTAGATGCGAGACTCACTCTCTTCGCTTGTAGCTGCCGTCATAGACTCCTACAGGCAGGTGCTGCATGAGCCCCAGCCTCTTTGCTCTCTTCATCTGTTCCCGCTGATCAGACAGCTGTGTCACACCGGACGATGAATCGTGCGCTGGAATCTTCGTCCACAATAATACAAAGTATATCATAAGAGGAAGGCAACGGAAAACCACCTCAGAAGCCATACTTTTCCCCAGCTATAGGCTACATAAGGTATGGATAAGGCATAGACTTTGTGAAGGGATTAACTTGTTGATCTAAGGAGTGCTCCTATGGAGCGAGAAAGCAGACTTTTGAGTATGAATATGTACATTGAACCTGCCCCTTGTCAGTGCACTGAAGAAGAACAAGATATCATAACATAATACCAACCAATAGCATTAGATTACATTAATCTTAATTAATTAATGTTCTATTTTAGTGTCAATTCCTGTTCCTATCAAGATATATAATTATATATTCATCTACTTAGTAATACCCACATAAGTGTTCACATCGGGCTAATTAGTACTGAGCGAGATCAATCGCTCTACTCGGGCTAACTAGTAATACATAAGTGCACACACGTTACACATACATCCACTAACACTTCGGGCTAATTAGTACGGGCAAGCATGTATGTAGGCTGATTAACTAGGTCAGCGCTTGATTAATAATGCTTGATTAATAAGGGGTCAAAGGTCAATTTAAAGCAAAGAAGACTACTGTATTCTACTTAAAGTTATATAAGCATAAATATAATCTAACATAATAACATTATAATTATAATTCCAAGTGACTGTTAAATGAAAAATATTGTTCGCGAATAACTTCAGCTGCACGTAGCTGAAAACTTTCAATAGCAGCTGCGGAGCGACACTAGGCTATAGCTCTAATTCAAACTACAACAAACATCTGCTGCAGCAGCAGAGTAATCATGTACCGCAGTGTAGCACCCACGTGTGATCATGACCACACCACGAGTGGTCATGTAGCACCCAATTTAAATTTCCTGTTTGGTTCACAGTTATGTATCAAAGATATATAATTATATATTCATCTACTTAGTAATACCCACATAAGTGTTCACATCGGGCTAATTAGTACTGAGCCAATTTAAATTTCCTGTTTTGGCTCACAGTTGAAATAATTAGAGATGTGATCACAGTGTTTATCTTAATTATTACGTTTGACGTTAACGGTTTACGTTTTTTTACGTTTTTTATTTTATCAAAAATAAAAATCTTAAAAAACGCGTTTTATACCAGATATAAAAAACGTAAAAAAACGTTTTTTCATCTATGGCTTGTAGTATCTGCATCCTCTTTAAAGATTTAACAGGGGTAGAATATATCTCACACTCCGAGGGTTTGCCCCGAAGAAAGAGAAATTTGACCCCCCCCCAGCCCCCCCCCCGTTCACTCAAGAGTTTCACACCCCTACTCGCAATTCCTCTACAGCGGCTATGTCGGTAAGGTATTCGATCGCGGATCAGTATGTGCGGGGTTCAAATCCTGGTCTCGCCCGTTACTAACATCGCTTTCGAGTGAGGAAACTGACGTTAACATTGGCTTACCAGCTGTTTCGTAGTGTAATTGACTATCGTCAGTATAATTTACAGTTGATAAAAACTGATGTTGATTCACACGGTTAACGAAATAGCGCCGGCTGCTATTGGAACGCCACAACAGGCAACGATTACTAATTACCGTGCATGGAGAAGTAGGAAATAACGAATGCTACAAAAACAGCAACTAAGAAAGGAAACTAAATAGCACATGCGGTATGTCATGTATGTAACTATACGGAATAGTAATAAATAGAGTTTAAACACTATGGCAAGGTAACGTTGATGATTGCACGCACCTATCTAATTCGTGTCATAGATTAAACTAAATCTGTGCAGTCAATGACACTAATCTCTCATACAAGGTTTACTCCCCTGACATCATCCTTGTAAGAGGAAACGGACGTTAAATCTTTGTTACTATTATTATCTGGACTCAAGCTGGGCTAAAGTGATGGTGAGACACAGAGAAACTGTCAAGTATATGTTTGTATAGATATGAATAAGTGGCTGCTGTTCATCGGGCATTAGAAAACGACCGGTTGTGAAACAAATTATCTTCATTGGCATTAAACGTCGACATTAATCGTAATCTGAATGCTCATTTTATCTCCAACCCTAACCCTGACTATAGCCCAGACCACAGAATATAACTACATAATTAGAAATCTGTTCAATGGATAGCTAATTAGTCAATCAAAGCTATAAAGCATATACCCTGGAAAAAGGTCTGGTTTTAAATGCTTTTGGCAGTTATTTAGAATAGACGCAGTTAAGAGCAACTAAGCAGGAACTTGTAACTGTGACAGGCCGTTGTATTTGTTAGACGTTTTGCTTAAAGATATATTATTTAGTCAAATGTAGTTTGTATAGTAGTTAGCTACCTTTAAACATGCATAGTTAGACTTTTTAACATAAAAACATGCAGGATAAAGGTAAAACGAATCTAAATGACAAGCTTTCTCTTGTAAATACAAAACAGAAGTAGGCCGATGTAACTTTTCTCGACTCATTGCCTTCTAGATTCCTAATTTTGCAACCGTTTTAGGATCATTTTGATTTTTGCTCTTCGGTTTACAATTATTCCGTATAGTGTTCGATGTTGTTATTGACGACAATAGCACTTTAATTGTTTTGCTGATGATGTATGATTATGCATGTATTATTCAGTATGAGTCACAGTGAATGGGTATAAAGGACGTTTACAAAATTTGGAGTTCAGAATTAAATAAAAGTAAAGATTCTAAAATATATCAAAAGTATAAAAATGCAGTCTTAAAATTAAAAACGCGTGTTTAACAACTTTTAGTAGGGTCATTTACTTTCTTATGCACGATATGGAATGAAAATTTCCCTATCACTTTCAAGTGTGCAATGTATCAGGAATGTATTAGCTTGGGTTGGGCACCCCTTGGCAGATATGTGAACCCCTGTTAAAGTTTTAATAAATCAGTTTGTTTTAATATCCCCTATAACAAAGCACTGGTGACCACGCAGGTAATCCTTCGATCCCCGCAACTACCCCCTTGGAAAAAAAATTGCAACCCTGCAATATATCTATTAATAATTATAATATTTTTACATTATGAGCTTACTGAAAAATAAAAATTAATATGTATGACTTTTATGGTTATTTGTTTATCACTTTTTTAATTTTAGATAAAAATTAATTTCGTTCATCTAAGCTTGATTAAGTCAAATACCGACAAAATCTAAAGAAAAGCCAGAAGATTACAGAGAACTCTGCTGTCTAAACAAACACAATCATTTTGGAATCTTAATCATTAAGAAATAGAGCAACGACAAAATCTAAATTAATCTCTGTGAAGGCTCTACTATGAATTTCATTATTAAATTTTATTCACCATCAGTGTAATTCCAAAGGAAAATTAAATTTTTATATTATTTAAATTTTCAAGTCTAATTGCAATCAGACAACGTGAGTAATTCATTTTTCCCTTAAATTCCTGTACTCACACTAACAGCTAGCTAGGTTCTCTCACAGACTACTGCACTTGCAGCTTTTTCCCATCACTCCAGAGAGTCATTGTATTACATAATAATAATAATAATAATAATAATAATAATAATAATAATAATAATAATAATAATAATAATAAAGGTTTAACGTCCGTTTCCTCATACAAGGATGATGTCAGGGACGTCCCCCCATCACATGTCACTACAAATCGATCCACCCAAACGATCTGAAAAAACATGTGCAGAAGAGAAATAAAAGATCCTAAACAGTGCCGGTCCGGTGATCAAACAAACAGTCAGGCAAGATGAAATAAAATCTATGGTGGAAGAGAAAGAAAATGAACGTCTACCTAACGAAGTGAGAATATTAGGAATTTTGAGCAGTTTGGTATCGGAAGAACGAAGCTTACGAGAATGTTGATATTGGATTAGGAGATCAGAAAGGTAAGAAGGTTTACCAAAAGGGAGTGTTTTGAAAGTTAAAAGAGCAATTTTATACTTAATTCATTTAACTACAGGAAGCCAATGAAGGCTATTAAACAAGGAGCCAGAGGTGGCCTGAATCCTCGAGGATCGACAGACAACACGTGCTAGAGAATTTTGAACGCGTTGCAAACGCATGAGAGAAGAAGAAGGCAAACCATATAGCAATGAATTGCAGTAGTCAAGTTTAGAATGAACTATTGAGTTGGCAAGAATTATGGATAAATTTTTATCAAGAGATGACCGTATCTGTCTGATTTGACGAAACTGGAAGAAAGATGTACGACAGACAGATGAGATATGAGATTTAAAATCAAGATTTTCATCAAACATGACACCAAGGTTTTTAGCCTTGGGAGTAGGAGTTAGAGCAAGATTTTGAAAATAGATGGAGGAATTGGCAATTTTGGTTCTTTGATGGGGAGTGCCGATTAAAAGATATTCGGTTTTAGAGGGGTTGACAGAGAGACGATTACTGCAAAACCATGAATACACTTTGTCAAGAATAGATGAAAGATGTTGCAATTTAAAGTCAGAATCTGAGCTAGAAAATGAGATGTACAGCTGAGTACCATCACCATAGAAATGAAATTTTATTGAAGCATTGTCTAAAACATAACTAAGTGGGGTAGTGTAGAGGGAAAAAAGTAAAGGTCCAAGTACAGATCCTTGGGGCACACCACGAAGAAGAGGTAGTTCAGGGGAGAGTTCATTGTCTATAATAACAGATTGAGTGCGACCAGAGAGATAGGAGGAGATCAGAGAGAAAGCGGAATCAGAGATACCAAAGCACGTTTTAAGTCTACTGATAAGGATGTTATGATCGATGGTGTCGAAGGCAGCCGAAAGATCAAGTAGTACAAGGGCTGATACCTCTTGAGAGTTTAAAGCTAAGCAAAGGTCATTATGAATGCTGAGTAAGACAGTTTCAGTGGAGGGAAGCTTTCGATATGCAGATTGGAAACAAGATAGAGAAAGAAAAGATTCGAGATGGCTGCATAAGCGAGTGTAGATTATTTTTTCCAAGATTTTGGAAATGAACTTTAAGTTGGAAATGGGACGATAGCTAGAAAGATCATCTTTAGGAAGTGATTGCTTTTTAAGCAGAGGAGAAACAACAGCATTTTTAAAAGTAGATAGAAATTTTTTTTCAGAAAGTGAAAGATTAACCAGATGTGTAATTGGAGGTAGGAGGGCATCAATGCAAGATTTTAGTAGTTTGGTTGGAATGGCATCTAGCGAGAAAGATGAGTCGGTAGAGCAGAGTATTAGATGACGGATTTCTTCAAGAGAAGCAGGTTTAAAATTTAACAGCAGAGGAGGATTTGGCATAGACGAATATGAAATAGTCTCAGGACAGGGAGGAATAGAAGAACAGAGTCTGGTAATTTTGTCATCAAAGAAATTAAGAAAATTGCTGGTAAGAGTTGACGGAGAATTGGAATTTGGAAGAGACTTAGGGATAGTGCGACCAAGCAGTGAATCAAGGGTTCCCCAAAGTTTTTTGGGGCAGTTTTGATTCTGCAAGATCAAGTTCTTAAAGTAAGAACTCTTGGCGGAGGAGATCATATGATCAACTAACTTACGGTGTTTAACGTAGTTAGCCTTGATCGTGGGGTTTTGCATTTCAGGAGGATTTTTCTTATCTCTCCTATATTTTGATTCTAGTTTGGCACGTAAGGATTTTTGTATGAGAATTTCGTCAGAAATAAAGGGTTTCCTCTGGTTGGAGCGACAAGAAATAGTTAAGAGAGGAGCGTGCTTGTCTAATAAAGACGAAAGCACAGAGTGAAATTGTTGTGTAAAATTAGCAACAGTTGAAGTTGGACTGAAATATAATGAAGAAGCCATAATATCGGCAGAAAATGAAGAAATATTGATGAAGGAGAGTTTACGATATCTTTTAATAGTTCTAGAAGAAAAGGAGTTAATGACCACAGGCAGTTTGCAGAAAATTGCACTGTGATCAGACAATGACAACTCTGAGACTCCGAAGTCAATCAACTTAGTCATATCACGGGTAATTAACAGGTCAAGGATGTGATCAGAGGTGTGGGTAGGAGAAGAAATATGCTGCTTGAGGCCAAAAGACTCGAGTGTAGTAGAAAGAGCTGAAGAATAGTGATCGATATGTGAGTCAATATGTATATTGAAATCACCCATAATGATAAGATCAGACGGTAAAGAGGCAATATAATCAAGAAGTGATGAGAAGTCCGAAAGGCAGTCAGACTTGGACAAGCAAGGAGGTCTATATACAGTTAGAAAGAGATATGATTTAGAGGCACAAGTAAGCCTAACCAACATGTGCTCAAAAGATGGAAAAGATAAACTTTTAACGAGGGAAGCAGAAAAGAGGACTTAAAAATAGCAGCAATGCCACCGCCACGACCAGAAGAACGACCTATGTGCAGAATGGAATAGCCAGGAGGAGTAAGAGAGTTAAGGACTGGGGGTGGAGTGTCAGAACGTAACCAGGATTCAGTTAAAAAGAGAAGATCAATTGGCTCATCAAGAATGTACATTTGTATTAACTCAGGTTTGTTAACGTTTTTTGTAATTGTGGTGGCAGATCATTATGATGCAGCAGACACTTGTACATTTCCAGTCATCATAATAGGATATGCATGTTGCTCATATTTACATTTCAGTTCCAGTGTGCATGTGAATCGTGAGTATTAGCTTAAAGGCTCTAGCCCACATTATATGTTGTACGAGCAGGTCTCTCTATCCCTCTCTCTCTCTCTCTCTATCTATCTCTATCTCTCTCTCTCTCTATCTCTCTCTCTCTCTCTCTATCTCTCTCTCTCTCTCTCTCTCTCTCTCTCTCTCTCTCTGTGTGCGTGTGTGTGTGTCTCTCTCGTTCTCTCTCTCTCTCTCTCTCACTCTCTCTCTTTCTCTCTCTCTTTCTCTCTCTCTCTCTCTCTCTCTCTCGCCGTTCTCACTTTCACTATGGGCTAATAAGAGTAGGCCTAATTATTTCGTTTCTGAACTTATTTTTTGGATCAGTCATAACTAGTGTCAATGGTTCACATCCCATATACCCTTACCAAACCTCATTTATGTAATCAGCGGTCTAAAATAATAATATAATGGTCGAGGTGATTGAACATTTTAACTTTCCCCGAAGAGATAGGCCCTACATAAAATATATAAATTCTCTAGGTCTATATCTTCGCAAAGGACATTTTTGAAAAGACTATTTGGTGATATTAACTCTGCTTTATATAGGGACAGGCTTCCAACAGGTAAGTTAGACATGGTAAAGCAATGGTCGATATTAGTTTCAGAGTTACAGCCTTATTGTTGGTGGTTCCTACTTTAACCAAAATTGCATTTACTTATCTGTATATAATTCTATATACATATAATATATATAAATAAATAAACGCAGCTGATAAATTAACAGTGATCTTTATTCATTATTCATTTATTTGTAGCTCAGCTGATTTTTAATTTTCAATTTTGAATATTTTAGAAATTTGTCAGTTTGATTCAATAACTTCTTTAAATAAATTTTCCCTCCTAGTGGAGGATGCTGGAAGCCCATAGGTGGGTTGGAGGAATATGCATATATTTTTTAAAACGGCACTGAAGTCTTCGTCGGGACCTAATTTTTCATATTTTTTTCCAATTTTCCCTTTTAAAACAATGTGACGACTCTTTGGCTTGGACAACCGTTTGATAGGTCGATTTTTTTGGTAGCTGGGGCAAAACACTAGGTATGGGCAAATTGTTTTTACTGGGAGAGGGGTTAACCGGATGACTGATGGCAATCCCCCCCCCCCGCTGAAGTTAACATATTGAATGAGGCTATGGTTTGATTTTGAAAAATTTATATGAAGATGTATACCTTGGGTCGGCATCCTATAATTATATTCAGTGGCTGATCCAGGGTGGCCATGGCCCCCCGAAATATTTGATATATTTTTTTAAGTTAATAATTTTGTTATATTAATGACAAAATTAAAAATGACGTTACCAGTGGTCTATTAGGGTCCAAGGATGGTAGCGATCATAGTCAATTATTTCAGTCATTCTAAAGCTCACAAAACAGTTACATGATTAAAAAAGGTTGTGAAAAAATTCCTCCCTCCCAAAAAAAGAAAATTGTATCTGCCCCTGATTATATTTGAAGATTTCTATGTAGCGTTGTGGCAGATGCAGAGCCTATGTTAATTGAATTTTTAAAGTTGAACATTAATGGGTGGGATTAATATGATGATTATCAAATGGGATTGCCACCATCATCCATGGCTAGTCATATCAGTGAAGAGAAAGTATAAATATACAACTACTGCCATAGTTTGAGGGAAATATTTGAGAAAAGGAGGATTAGAGGTATTGTGGTTGTATTGCCATAGCCTAGGTAGGGTACAAAGGCAGGGTTGTAAAACAAACACTGTGTGTTTTTAATTTACATTTCTCAAATCGTGTCAGAAGTGATTTTTTGCCAAACACAGCACCTTATTAGTCAATATCTGACAATTTTATAATAATTTCGGCTATTTTAACCTGAGGATTACATGTAAGTGCTCGAGTACTCTTACTGGTTAATAGGTCCATTTAATTGTGGTAGACGTCTTCCATTCTGTTTTGTTGATACACAAGTATTGCTTGTTTGTGGGTTGGTTTTGCATCAAAGCCTTTGTGTTGCATACATATTATGTATCATGTTAGTCTTCTTTTGCATGTCTGTAATCAAATTCTAGTCAACTTTGTAGGCCTATTTATTTGCGTAAGTACTTTTGTTAAATTCTGGCTGAAATATTGAGGAGTGTGTTGGCTAGTTAATTTGTACGTGTGACAGTTTGTTCAGTTTGTAAATAAGATTAGGCCTATATATCGAAACAGGTTATGTATGTACATTGTACATGTATATGCTCTCCACTATGTGTATATGTGAGATACTGTTTTATATAGCTGACAAATATTATTTGTGTCATATTTCCTTTTCTCTATGCAGCTTGCAAATTTTTTGATAAAACACTGGAAAATAACTTAAGAATCTCTACTTATTCTAACTAAGAGCTACACTATTGTGCGAAAAGTTTGTAGGCAATGTGATCAAGCTCTTTGATTTATTCAATTTTATCATGTGCTTATTTGTGAACGCAATTGAAGACACTGTATTTGGGAATATATGCGTTGGAGCTGCTATAGCTGATAAAAAAAGTAGAGATATAGAGAAAGCGTAATGTATTTGTAATGTATTTGTATTAACGTGTATGGGTACATGTATGCCTATATGTCTTTGTGCAATCCTGTGTGTATATGATATGGTGACAGCTGTGTTTGATAACTGGTGGCCTATTGAATAAATTCACCCCATTCTGAATCCAAGTTTGGGGGCGACAGTTGATCCCCCTAGCATCATGAGTGTTATCAATTTCGCCAAAGAATCTTTTAAAGTGTTTTTTAAATGCTGAAAACATTTTTGCTAATCTTTTGAGATTTGATTTTAACCTAATTTCTATTATTATGGTAGTTTTTAAAATTCTTAGTTTATACTTTTTCAAAATCTCACCTGAAGTTAATCCTTGGTGTACTACTGATTTTCCCATCTTTTATCTTTTGATCTGCCCTAAGGCAGGAGGTGCTCCATTCGCGTATCCTTAATACCCCTTGTCCTCTGGTCTCAGTTAATTAAATTTTCTGATTTCTGTTTACAATTTCTCTTGTTTGCCAATAGAGATGGAAAAATCAATCTTCTCATTTCTTTCTTCATGACGGCGTTTTCTCCAAGTCATTCTTGTGATTGTAGCTGCTGCTGCTGATGTTCGTGTAGCTGCTGCTTATGTTCTTGCATCTTGTTACAAAGAACATCGAAAATGATATAGATA
The DNA here is from genome assembly GCA_905160935.1 of Enchytraeus crypticus. NCBI lineage: Eukaryota > Metazoa > Annelida > Clitellata > Enchytraeida > Enchytraeidae > Enchytraeus > Enchytraeus crypticus. The sequence goes on from CAJHZI010000037.1 coordinate 13,046, forward strand.
CTTTCCATAGAAAACTATTAAGAAATCTCCTAAAAATTCATTACCCATAAGTAATATAGATATATACAAAAGAACAAAAGAGACTCCTTGGAGCCAAGTCATAATGCCAAGAACAAAAAGACACAGTTGGATGAAAATATTTCAATTACAAAAGCTTTAAAATATAGACTACTAAACAATAAAATGATGGTAGAAATGGGAAATAAATACACGTTAATTAAACAATATAATAATGATATATATCAATTAGATACTAAATTCAGTCTTACGCAGGGTGATGTTTATGACTTTAGACGGTATCGTGATAGGTGGATGCAGAGGGTTGAGGAGGCTGCTCTGGTGTCCAATGAGTGACGTTGTGCAGAGTACTGTAGTAGTAATGCTGACCCACTGTGCTTTTGCACATTCTAGTGGTAATTGAGATTTTATGACCAAAATTGTAACAAATTTGAGAATTTGTTAAACTAAATATTCTTGATTGTATTGTTTCAGATAAGATAAATTGTATTAGCTTAGTTTTGACTTTGTCATAGTATCTTATGAAAAATAAATCAAAGCATATCAGGAATATGCTTTGAATTCTGTTTGGTTAGTAAATTTCTTGTAATAGTTAATCATAGATATAATAATTTGTATTGTTTATATTCTTAGATAATCTTTATTTATTTGGCAAGCAAAATTGATAAATAAATTTCTGAAGATTCTAAATTATTCGTATTTAAATGTAAATGATGTAATTATAAAATTAAAGTATAAAATTACTGAAAGTATATAAAAAGATTATATCATTCTAAAATTGCTGTAAATTATAAGCAATACTGTTTAATGTGGTTTTCATTCCAGATTCGTGTCATAAATAATATAAGGATTACATTTCTATAAATTTGCAAGATTAGCTAGACTCGAAAGGTTACAAATGGAGAAGTTGTGGAGAGAGTTGCTACAGATAGACAGTTCATAAATTCATTAAGAAATAGGAAGAAGAGTTGGATTGGAGACATTCTAAGGGTGGAAAATAACATCCTATAAGAGAAGTAAGTAACCTCCTATAATAGAGGTTATAGGAGGTAGAATGGAAGGAAAGAGAGGTGGAGCCTGACCAACATTGGGAGTGTTAGATGATTTAAAGATTTTTCTCCATATCCACATTTCCAATGCCTCTAGTGACCTGATATCTTCCTTCGTAAAGGTTCATGTTTCACATCCGTATAATAACATGGTCCATGCCAGGTTTTCACTGTCTTTGTCTTTGTGACTTTCTTTAGACTTTTTGTGAAAAGTTCATTCCTATTAGCGAAGGTCTCTTTTGCTTGTGCAGTCCTACTGCATATTTCAGTTTCATATTGTGTCAGATCTAAGGTGATTGTCAAAATCAATTTTGCATAAGATTTCACCTGCTCAGTGTCAGTTTTATTGTAGATCAGATCTATTCAGATATCTGAAAGGTCTTAAATATTTGTTTTTAAATCTATATTTACATAATAAAAATTTCTATACATACAATTACATACAAAATTTACACTTATAACCTATAAATATTTAAGTCTCTAAAATTTTACTTAAGTAAATTTAGCTTTGTGTTCTGTACTTGTGTACTTGTTACTAGTTTTTTTATGCTAATAATGTAAAATTTCTATTGCTTACTTTATAGGCTATTTTATATTTATTCTTCAGCATGATGCTTCAAACTTATCAAAATTCATTTTGGGTGTTTGAAATATTTATTATGTTTGTCATTGCAGATAGAACATGACAGAGGATAATACTACAAACGTTGTGAGTGTTATAGTTACAGAGCCGAAATGTATACTTCTGCCAAACTCCACAGCAGCATCAGAAGTTTGGCTGCCTGAAGATCAGAACAATGCCAGCAATAATGTACGTCATACAGTGCCAAACTTCTCGTGCGCAGATGTCGATATTGAAGATCATAAGGATGATGAGGAGGCTGCATCATCACCGGACGGTGTTGGTACTTTTTGTAGTACTCATGAAATAACTGTGCTTTACTAAAATATGTAACGAAAATATGGATCACGTTCATTTTTTGGTGCAGCTTTGTTGCCAGTCTGTAATAGTCTAGTTCTTTCTTTAAATATCATGTGGAGTTCTTACAGTTAGTAAAATTCATTTATGCTTCTAAAAAGATTAACGTTTTAACCCTCGACACTGATTCAAATCACGGATTTATCCCAATTTGTTATTATAGTAAGCCTAATTCTCGGATTAGAGTAGGGCATGGCTGCCGCTTTCTCTATGGTGGGTTAACGCTAGACAGTGCGGTAATTACTACGTAACTAAATATGTGGAATTTATGAGATTTTATATTATTTTATTAAATATACAAAAGATATCAAGCCTTATCCATTCAACCAGCAATCTTTATGAATTTTATCCAATTTTACCTCTATTTTTGAAGGTTTAACTCGCGAATTAGTCGTTCCACAGTTTTATAATTACTTAACGTTCTAGTTTTGTTTACGAAGTATGCTGTCGGATCAATCTGCCTGAAAGAACGCGTTTTCATTGGCTGAACGATGTGGTTTTTGAGAATGACCTTGAAGTCCATAACCAAAGCACATTTTTTTACATAAAACCAAGTGAAACAGAGGCGTACTTAATCACAACATAGGCACAGCTAAATCGATGTTTAAACCTTGACTTAGGAAACTTCTATAATACAGCCATATGTGGAACAATATGCTGTAGAAAGAAAAGAGCCGTAGCTGCGACGATTCAGAAGAGAGATTTTAACCAAATTTTGACTAATTGTGTGTGACATGAGAGATATGATGAGAGATGAGAAAAAGCAGGATTAGAAATATCAGAACAGGATTTTAGCCTATTGTAGCATTGACATTTACAATAAATTAGTAAAAAAACTTATAATAAAAATAAATTTTATATACATCTCTATATATTTTTTAGAGATTTGCAACTGTTCAGCTGTGATTGTGTTAACGATGTTCTAGCATTGATCTAATAGATGAATTTCTAAATAAAGTAAACTAATAGCAAAAACAAAAGTATAATATCAATAAATACTATAAATATATAATTAAAATTATATTATAGTTACAGAAGAGGTTGGGCATGCTGAGCCGTGAAGTTATTGATACTCCCGCTAACACAAACAGTGAGCCACTCCGACGGACAATCGATCTCCATGCAACTGTGATTGATTTGAAGCTTGTACCTAACGTAGCTCCTCCTGTCGACAAGACCACGCCTCCTCCTGGAGCAATGAAAGTCCTTCCCACTCAGTCCATAAGATCTGGTACGTTGCTTCGCGACAGAAGAGCCCATCTTAATATAAAGTTTCAGTATAAATGTCTTCTTCTGTTTAATCACATTTTTGTTGAAAATACTTCGTGTTACGTATGAGCACTGCTTACATGTGCCAGTAGTTACGAGTAACGCTCTACTTTTAAGTTTGCCCTGCAAAGAATGTTGTTTGCTTTGAAAATCGTGTTGCTTTGTCTTGCAAACACTTTTAAATATGTCGATTTCTATACTTATTTCTTTATCTTTATTTTCTTTATATTGTAATGCTGTCTGTAACTGTTATGTTAATTGTTAATATTGAAACTATCTGCAGTTGTCAGATTGTGACGAAATATAGGATTAGAATATTTATTACTATCCTTTGTAGTTCCAAGCACGTTCTTAGTAATTCAAAGTACATTGCTTTGTAGTTTAAGCACGTTGCTTTGTAATGTAAAGTACATTGCTTTGTAATGTAAAGCATGTTGCTTTGTAATTAGAAGCACAGTGCGTTGTAGTTCAAAAAAAAATTCCATTGTAGTTCAGAACATGTTGCTTTATAGTTCTAAGGTCGTTATTTTGTAATTCAAAGCATGTTGCTTATTAATTCAAAGCTTATTGTTTCATACTTCAAGGCATGTTATTTATAGTTCTAAGCAGGTTGTCTTATAGTTCAACATACGTTGCTTTGTAGCACTAAGCATACTACTTTATTAGGCAAAGCACCATGCTTTGTAGTTCAAGACTTTGTAATGGAAAGCATATTATTTTGCATTCTGAAAAGTTTAGTTTTTCATAAAAAATATGATCTTTTATAATTCAAAGCAAGTTGCTTTATAATTCTAAGCATGTTGGTTTTTTAGTTTCAAGCACGTTGCTTGGTAGTTGCGTTGTATTTTTTAGCACAATGCTTTGTAAAACATGCTGCTTTGTACTTCCAAGCATGTTGCTTGGCAGTTTCAAGCATGTAGCTTTATAGTTCCAAGCATGTTGCTTAGCAGTTTCAGGCATGTAGCTTTGTAGTTCCAAGCATGTTGCTTAGCAGTTTCAAGCATGTAGCTTTGTAGTTCCAAGCAGGTTGCTTAGCAGTTTCAAGCATGTAGTTTTGTACTTCCAGGCACGTTGCTTAGCAGTTTCAAGCATGTAGCTGTGGCACTATATTTGTAACTGTTGTTGCTGTTAGCTCGTACAAATGATATAATTAAAATATAGTACAGTCACATACTACTAATATAATATATATTCGTAGTAGTAGTATTATATAATATATAATACTACTACTACGAAGAGTGGTTAAACAAAAGATGTGAAGAGATTGAAAAGATGAAATTTACAGACACAAGGAAAATGTACAAAGAGATAAATGAAATAACTAATCGGAAATCTAATTGCTCACATAGTAAATGCATCAAGGCTAAGAATGGTGATATTCTCATGACAAAGAAAGATATACTTGAGAGATGGTCAGAGTATATCGATGACCTTTTTAAAGATAATCGAATGGAGCTTCCAGAAATAACTAAAGAAATAGCAGGTCCTAAAATCTTAGAAGACGAAGTTAGATATGCCATTAGGAAATTAAAAAGAAACAAAGCAAGCGGACCAGATAACATAACAGCAGAAATGATTCAAGCCACGGAAGAATTTAGCGTAAAAGAGATCACGTCAATAGCAAACGACATTTATGACAATGGCGAATTTCCTAAAGATCTATTGAGATCGATATTTATTGCATTACCGAAGAAACCTGGTGCGGTAGAATGTGAACTGCACAGAACTATAAGTCTAATGAGTGTAGTCATTAAAATCTATTTAAGAATTCTGCTAATGAGAATGAGAAATAAAATTAGACCTGAAATAAATCCCGTGCAATATGGTTTTATGGATGATTCCAGTACAAGGAATGCTATTTTCGTTCTAAGAATTCTATGTGAAAGAGCCATAGAATTAAATAAGGATCTATTCCTTTGTTTCATTGATTATACCAAAGCTTTTGACAAAGTTAGACACAGCAAATTGATTGATCTTCTTCATGAATTGGATATAGATGGCAAAGACATAAGAAGTGTTAGGAATTTATACTGGAATCAAGAAGCTGCAATGAGATATGAGAACGAGTACAGTAGCTTTTGCAAAATTAAGAGAGGAGTAAGGCAAGGCTGTGTAATGTCACCAGATCTTTTTAACTTATATAGTGAAAATATAATGAGGAATATCAGTGAAATAAAAGGATTAGTAATTGGAGGATACAATCTTAATAATATTCGTTATGCTGATGACATAGTTCTTATTGCCGACTCGAGAGACAAACTTCAAGAAATGTTGGATATTGTAACATATCATAGTGAGGCTAGTGGATTATCTATAAATATGAAGAAAACAGAATGCATGACAGTCAGCAAACTAAAAATGCCACAGCCATGCTTAATCAATGTAAGAGGTCAAAATGTCAAACAAGTTGAATCAGTCATATATTTAGGGTCACTTATCCATCAAAATGGGATATGTGACAAGGAAATAAACAGAAGAATAGCCATGGCTAAGGAGGCATATAACAGAATGTCAAAGATTTTTAGAAGCCATGAATTATCAATTGATACCAAAAAAGACTTCTTCAATGCTACATTCAACCAATATTGTTATATGGAAGTGAAGTTTGGACAATCTCTTCTGTAATGGAATCGAAACTTGAGGCAACAGAGATATGGTTCTATAGAAGAATGCTGCGTATATATTATAAAGACCACATTAAAAATGAAGATGTTCTACAAAGAATGTCAACTTGTCGTGACCTTTTGAACCGAATACGACGACAACAGATGAAATTTTTCGGACACATTATGCGGAACAAAATAGTTGAAAATACCATAGTGACAGGAATAATAGAAGGAAAAAGATGCAAGGGTCGACAACTAAAGACGTTTATTAAGAGTCTTAGCAAATGGATGCAGTTAACTGAAACAGAGATGATCAGAGCATCAATGAACAGATACATATGGAGGAATATGACCATGACCGCCCAGGCTTGGAACAGGCACGGCACTTAAAGAAGAAGAAGAAGAAGACATACTACTGCTTATCTTCTATCAATAATTATTGAGATTATTGAAGTGGATTAATGTGTATTAAGAGAGAGGAATCTTCTATATGTAATCATAATCATTAAAATTACTGAAGTGGATTACTGTTGATTAAGAGGAAGTTATCTTCTCTCAATAATCACTGAGATTATTTAAATGATTTTTGTATTTTCTCAGAAACTGTCCGCTTTTTGGTTGCCACATCTAATCAAATGGCGGAAAATAGTGCAAATTGGTCTGCTGCCGTGAAACGCAAACCTGAGGTAATGCTAAGATTAAAATTGCTCGTACTCCTCTCTCTCTCTCTCTCTCTCTCTATATATATATATATATATATATATATATATATATATATATATATATATATATATTCCTTTTTAGATATATATATATATATATATTCCTTTTTAGATATATATATATATATTCCTTTTTAGATATATATATATATCTTCCTTTTTCTCTTGATTTCGCTCTCAATTTCTCTATCTCTTTCTCTTTGTGGCACCATGTGCATCTTGATGGCGTATCCATGCTATAGGCCTACTGTTCTTCCTAGTAATTTTATTCCGTACCTCAATTTTCATCCATACAAATGAATGCATTATAATTATCTATGCCTAATTTAATAGTGATATATCATGTAAATTTAAAAAGCACTGTATATGGTGACAGTCCGACATAGAAGAGACAACATCTTGAAACAAATAAACAGATATGCAGAGAGGGAGAACAGTGCACAGTTTCTTCTGCTTTTGTTTACCAGGATATAATAACATAACGATAGTTAGGGTGCTACTGTCGTCCATACAACATCATGCACTATTGAGACAACTCCAGACAGGTGAGCAAAAAGAAGGTCCAAAACGGTGAAAAGTCCAAATCCCCAAAAACAAGTCCAATGTTAATGACTGATGATTGTGCTATTTTCTATACAGCCTATTGCATACTGTACACTATGTGTATGGATTGTGCGATGTTTCTTCAACCAGGAAACATTTTAATCCCTGCAGGGTTGTGACTTTTCATTATTTTGCGTGTGGTTTTGTGAGGGTGGGATGGAAGTGTAGGGGATTGTGGCATGTTTGAAGGCATCCTCTTGAATAATTTACCAGCGTGAAAATTTATTTTTAGAAAATTCAAATTAGACAAAAATATGTTAAACTCTTGCTAGCTACCGTTACTTTGTTATGGTATATGTGAGCAGTTGTATTGGCTGAGTGAATTCTAGTTTCAGAAAATATAACTTGAAACAAATCATATTAATTATCGTTACAGAGTTTTAGCTAAATGATATGTTTGATATGAACTGAATCAATTTTGAAATCTGGCATTTTGAATTACTGCTGAAAATTAGTTTTTTGTGCTAATTTCAACTAATACCAATTTCAAATAATATAGATCTATTATAAAATTCATTTTCTACATATGGTTTTTCTTTCGCAAATTACTACAATAGCACATTTACGATAGTATTTGGTATGTTTTAACGGTTTACCGTATTTCTGTATATTACTGCGTATCGTCAGAACCCAAGCATCATTTTCAGCTGATGAAACATAATACTGTGTATGTACGATTATGTGAGAGATTGTAAATATTTACGTGTTGTATTTACAAATTCTTAGATTTTCTACTAAATCTAAGCTTTTGTGATTCAACATATGATAATAAAAAAATGTGATTGTATGTGTACGTAGCGGTGTACGTATGTACTTTATGTTGTCATGGAAGACAGTAGCACTCCAATTGTTGTTATGTTTGCGTGTGTAGGCGTGTTTCTCTCTCTCTACTGATATTAGTTAACAATATCTGTTAATTTACTTTATGCTTTTTGTACTTTATGAGTATCCAGTATCTTAGAGCTCTGTGAAATGTATTAATTGCAAACAGAAACCAAGCGCCAATGATAATGAGAGAGAACAGTCACAGTGTCTGATTGCAAAGGAGGATAGCAGGTATGATTTCTTTTAGTACTGGGCAGATGACGGAGTTGATAAAACATTTACTTTCATCATCATCATCATCTTCTTATTCCCATGAATCCCAGGTTTGCTAGGGTCGAGATACGAATTGACCTTTATTTCCATTTGTATTAGAAAATCTGTAGCAATTTCTAGAACCTCGGCGCTCTCCAACCGAATGCCCTTTCTGGCATTGATTTGGATCTTAGTGCTTTATTTACGACAAATTCAGTCTGCGGTTAGTCTATTCTTCGCCAACATGGACACAACACGGGTAATCCGGTTCAACCCGTACCCAACACTGTTACTCTTTATAACATCTGTAATAATGTTATATAGTCTGCTTCACTCTACATATATCTCTTGTATCCCTGTATTATTTATATCACAACAAATTTTTGGTATCAAATTATTTGGTAGTATATTTTTACGGTTTGACGTCGCTATTGAATTGTTTATGTTAATCATCTTGCTTAGCACTGAATAAACAGAATTATTTTATATTGTCTGACTGAAATATTTTACCCTATTGAACAGGTTTATTGAATGACGCACACTTTCGTAAAATATGGTGCTTGAAAATCCAACTTAGGGATATACCGTACTATAGTAAGGTATCCCCTAAAGCGCAATTTAAGAAATAGGAAGAAGAGTTGGATAGGACACGTTCTAAGGGGAGAAGGTCTATTAAAAGAGGTCATAGAAGGTAGAATGGAAGGAAAACGAGGCAGGGGCAGGCCGAGATTAGGTATGTTAGATGATTTAAAGACCCACTCGTATATGGAAATGAAGAGGAAGGCGGAAGACAGAGAAGTGTGGAGGCGTTATATACCATGGACCTGCCAGTAGGCAGTGCACTAAGAGAGAGAGTTATTCACAAACAATGTCGTATCAGTATTAAACATATTTGCTAATCTGCATGTATCATTCACTGCTAGATACTTACTCAGCGTCCTTAACATAATATATAGGTGTTGCTCTGTTTTATGGTGTTATAGTCTGACTTTATTTTTGGTCCAGTCAATTCTAGTAACGATCCTCTCTACCTAGCTGTAACATTGTATATAGATCTTGTAGTAAACTAACGTATACTGTTTTGGTTATGTAAAATGATAACTGTCATTGGTCGATAACGTACAGTAAATTTATCATCTCATTTTATGTTAATGCGTCTAGATCCAGTGAGCAGGGAAACATAGAGAAACAACGAAAAGAAAAACGTGGTGGAACTAGGGATTTATTCACTATATGCAGAGCTAGGAAGCCATGGAGATCACGTTGTCGTTGTGGCAACAACGGCAACGTGAAGGTCGTCGCGGGTTTGGGTTTGGGTTTGCTTTTGCTTTTTGTTTTGGATTTGACATCAACAATCTTTGGGTGGAATTGTTACCCAAATACGAGACCTCCTGATAGCACAACAGCAATCCCGACGAGCGCCAGCTCTCATCCACGGGTGATGAATGCTCTGCCAAGTGACAACTATACTTCGCGTGCTAAGATCTTGATGGCAGACAAAGATCAGTCTGTTGAGATCTTTGGCGCATGCAAAACACAGTCTGAGATAAAAATGGATGGAGAATTGATCGGAAAAATTTACTTCTCTCTGCGCTCAAAGATATATCCCAGTATGTGCACTTACACATTAACTGTCTCTGAAAATCTGGCTGGAGCACACATCTTTGCACAGAGGGAGATGTTTGAAGAAGAATTTGTGCAAATTATAGTCTTAAAGAATGGCAACTCAACCATACGTGAGAGTGTTCCTGAGAAAGAGAGATTTCACTATCGCATATACAGCCCGGCGATTGAGTTCTATGAAGGTAGTTGTGATAACGCTACGTTTGAACAATTCAGCGTGCTGTGTACTGATGGAAACTGCATTCTCAATCTGTACAATGTCTCTAACTTCGCAGATGGCACTGTCGAGTTCTTCTTCACAAATATAGACGAGACATCCACAAACAAGTTGTACTATTTTGCTTGAAAGCCTAGCGACAGCTATTTGACCGGCAGATGCGGAAGAGGATACCTTGCGATTTAAGGGAAGATGATGATGATTGGATAATACATTTGACTAGTTTTTGACTTTTTGCAATATATTTTCACTGTATTTGCTGTTGTTATGTTGCTGCTATTCTTTTCTTTTTTTTGTTGATTCTTGATATTGTTCTGTACAGTAGAAAATAAAATATAATTTAAACGACAGATGAAAAGACTCCTATTCTCTGTCAAAGACTCTTGATTGAGTGCTCTTGACGGAAATAAATATCATTGAACCGTGGATAATTGCATGTAGCCTAATCATGTGCTCAGAACTTTACAGAATGTACAGTAGATAGACACTACACTTTGAAAGACCTGTGTATTAACTATAATTCATTGCCTATTTTCCTCTTAAGAAATCTACAAATGTTAAAAATTATCTTCAAAAGTTTAAACTCTCCTTGCTCTGCATCATCCTCAACCGTTAATCTATTCTACTTAAAACATGCTTGCCATGAGTAGGCTTACCCTACGTGTGTAAGCTCCACAAATTATTTATAGAAAAAATCAATCACTCTTTTCTAAATTCATATCTTAACGATTGTTGCACCATATGGAATGACATTCCAAGTGATATCAGGAAATGCTCTTCTGAAACAGTTTTTTTAATTATATAGGAAACATCTGATTATAAATTGGAGGGACTACAGTTCTTGATAACAACAGCTAAGGCCTAATTCTTGTACATCCTTTTAATCGTGCATTAAGTTACGATAATATGTATATTTTGTATCTATTGTAATATTTCTCTTTTCTTAAATTTTCATGTTTGCTTTTAGTCATACTTTAGATGCGCGTCGCTGTTTAATAATAGTACAGGTAATCAGCTAGATAGAATGTATTTCGCTCCTACTGGTGAACTTTGTATTTGTACCTTGACTGATCAACTTCCCTTTGTTTATGTGTTGATTCATGTTACAAATTAATAAACACAGTTTTCTCTCTACCAATTTTTAAACTGTGCTTAATGTTCTCATCTAAACGGAAGGCCACTGCGGAGAGAGGCGAACTCAGAATTTGACCCCTTAAAAACGCGATATTGAATCGAGACTGGTTTTAATAGGTTGCCTCTAGCCAGTAAATGAGAAACTAAAATTTGTTGTTTTTAAATCACAGTAGATACTGTATATATTCCTTATCTGCTACATGAACCTTAAAGAAGGAAGATTTTAGGAAACTGGAGGCATTGCAAATGTGGATATGGAGAATAACGAAGAAGATTAGCTGGACTCAAAAAGTTACAAATGAGGAAGTCCTGGAGAGAGTTGGTACAGATAGACAGTTGATAAATGTATTAAGAAATAGGAAGAAGAGTAGGATCATAGGACACATTCTAAGGGCGAAAGTCTACTAATAGAGGTACATGTAGGAATAGAAGGAAATAGAGGCAGAGGCAGGCCGAGATTAGGTATGTTAGATGATTTAGAGCTCGACTCATATGTGGACATGGAGAAGAAAGCGGAAGAAAGAGAAGAGTGGAGGTTTTATATACCATGGACTTGCCAGTAGGCAGTGCACTAAGGACAGTGCACTAAGGCAGAGAGATACTGTCAGAGACGATCTGACTGAGATTCGAACCGCCAGTCGATTAGTAGCTTCAGACTTGACAACTTACTACTACACTTCCCTGATAAGCAAGAGATAAAAAGGGTTCGAATCTCAGCCTAACTCGCTCTGTCTCCGCATGCGGCAACAGTTGCTAAATGTAAATTGTACTTGACGTAAGAAATTATAAGCAACAATTTGTTGCTGTAGCCTCTAATTTTTGGCTTTTGTGGCATTTATCAAAGAGCTGCGCTTTATTAATATACATATTGATTGTTAAATAAATTGTTTGGTTATGATTTACTTATAATGATAAAAGTACAAATAATGATGTACTAATAATAGTAAAAGTATAATAACGATAACACTAATAATAATAAAATAAAATATTACAGAGAAATGTAAATGAAGTCTCTCATAGCTCATCCAAGAATAATGTTAGAGATGATAACAAGCATTGCAAAACACTAAAACAGATAAGTCAATCGAGTCACAAGTTTAAAAGCGCTCTAATGTTACGACATCTTTCCTAACGACCACAAAAGCAAGCAGAAACATGTATTGCACTCTATATATATATATATATATATATATATATATATATATATAGGATGACTTCATTAACACATAGGCCTAATAGAAGAGCTCTCCGAATTATGGCACAAAATATATAACAAATGCGAAGACAGGTAAAAAGTTTAACTTTGCAACAGTCTTTAAATTTAAACTTTGCTCAGTAAATTTATCCATAGGATTGAAATTTCGTCTAAAGACACACTAACCAATAGTTCAAACCCACGATTTCGACAATCTAACGGTACAGATATATTTTCAACTGACCCAGTCATTTCAAAGACAAACGCAATTCACTTTATCATCACGACTAGATTTGTAACTCAACATCAGTTGGACTTTCCATAAATAACTATAATGATTAGTTAGACTATATACCATTACACATCAATTTATCTGCTACTTAGGCCTATCGCTCGTATATAGTGGAATGGAGATTGCAGAATTCAAGACAGGCCAAAAGCTACTAAAACCGTAACTGCTTAATTGAAGTTAATTCCGCTTAATTAACAAGCTCCTCTCAATTCCTTTTTACCACGAAGTGTGAAATAGAAACCTTAACAACGATTTACCAAATATTTCAGTGTCAGGAAACTTTATATGGACGATCTTGAGTTGAATTTGAATTCGATTTCCAAACAACCAAATCAGATATTTAGCACATTCCAATGAAGTTGGGTCTCATTCAGGTACTTGAACTGATCAATGGAAGAGTGATCTTACGGTATCAGTCTTCATCACTCTTCCCTTCAGTGCACCGCCAAGTGGCAGGTCCAAGGTACATATTCATACTCAAAGTCTGCTTTTCGCTCCATAAGAGCACTCTCCAGATCAACAAGTTATCCCTTCACAAAGTCTATGCGTTATGCTTACTTTATGTAGCCTATAGGTTGGGAAAAGTACGGTATATAAAGGGTCAGTAATAGTATCTGATTTACATACAATTCATCAGAGTAATAGTCAAGTGTATCATACGTATGTCAATTCTTTGTTACATTTTACGTCTGTTTAGTTTAATTTAATTAAACTAATAGCTTAGAAATGCAATAAGGGAGATGGTTTAAAATCATGTCTGCTTAATTTAGACTTTATTTTAATGGTGTTGAATCTCTTTCTGTAAAGCAGTCTCAAACACAGATTTCAGTCAGGTCAATGCTATTTACGTTTTCGTAGTTAACGACAATAAAATAATAACAATAATAATAAAGAATATTATAATAATTATAATAATAATAATAATAAAGAAACCTAATGCCAGTAACTTCTTTTTTGTTAAGCAGTCTCGAAGACCAGCCACCGCCGGCCACTGCTATGGAAATAGTCGCTTATAAGCGAAGCACAGGGTGGTCATATCTTCTAATAAATATATACTAATAATAAATAAATAATATAATAATATAAATAATATAATATAATAATAAAATAATAATAATAAATAAATAGAAGTCAGATCTTTAATGGTAACGAGTAGTTTGTCTTTAGAATTTCAGGCCAGTGTAATTAACGTGCTCGTAGTTAAAGATGTTAGTAATATACAACAAGAAACGTAAAAACGAGTTAGGAACTTGTAAAGCAGACTCGACGACCTGTAACAGCCGGCCACTGCTCATAGAAATGGTCACTTCAAAAGCACGGGGTGGTAAGGGCGTCTTAGCCACATAAGCAATTTCGGAACAGAGAATTGCGTGACATAGTTTGCGTCATGAAATTCTCCAGGGAGGGGGTACCTGAAAATCAAACTTAGGGGGGTACCGTAAGCTGCGTTTTGCGTCATAGGCCAATGGGGAAAGACGCCCCTGCATTAGGTACTGGTATTATTATACAAGTATGCCAAGGGGGAGACGCCCCTGTGTGGGGGGGGGGTGCTCAGTGAGTGTAGTAGGGGGGAGACGCCCCTGTGGCGGGGCTCAGTGGGTGTAGTAGGGGGGAGACGCCCCCGTGGGGGGGTGGGGGCTCAGTGCGTGTAGTAGGTCATGAAGAGGGCAGCGTCCACAGGTTCCATACAGGAGGGGCAGGTGAACGACCTCATCAGCCAGTCGTCTATACAGTCACGATGATACGTGTGTAGACAGGGCAGGTACCTCACACTGTCTCCGTCCACGAAGTCTATCATGCATATCACGCATCTGAAACACACGTGACAAGCGCATAGTGATACATGAAAACACATAAGTTTTACATCAAAACACATAGAAAACACATAGTAATACATCAAAACACATAAGTTTTACATCAAAACATATAAAAAGCACATAGTAATACATCAAAACACATAAGTTTTACATCAAAACACATAGAAAGCACAGAGTAATACATCAAAACACATAAGTTTTACATCAAAACACAAAACAAGCACATAGTAATACATATGAACACATACCAAGCATATAGTATACATTAGAACACATAGTGATACATGAAAACACATATCAAGCACACAGTGATACATGAAAACACATAGCAAGCAATATTGATACATGAAACACATAGCAAGCACACAGTGATACATGAAAACACATAGCAAGCAATATTGATACATGAAAACATAGCAAGCACACAGTGATACATGAAAACACATAGCAAGCACACAGTGATACATGAAAACACATAGCAAGCAATATTGATACATGAAAACACATAGCAAGCACATAACATAACAATTAGAGTGCTACAGTCATCTATGACAACATCGAGCACTATTGAGACAAAATCAAGTCGGCGAGCATAAAGAAGGTCCAAAAACGGTGCAAATTCCAAAATCCAGATAATCAGTCAAAGTAATACATTACAACACAAAAGATAATAGTACATCAAAACACATAGAAAGCACATAATAATATATTAGAACACATAACAAGCAAGTAATACATCAAAATACATAAAAAGTACATAAAAAGCACATACATGTAGTTTTACATCAAAACACATAACAAGCACATAGTAATCAAAACACATAACATTACACACATAGTATTACATCAAACACATAGAGAGCACACAGAAATACATAAGAACACAAAAAAACACATAGAAATACATCAAAAGACATATCAACCACATAGTAATAAATAATCACCATCATGCTCGTTTTCCCTTGAATCCCAGTTTAGCTATATGGTCAGGATACGAATAGACCTTTTCCTTTCTTCTCTGCCCCACACCATATAAACGTTTCCATTTGTTTTTGAATTTTTTTCGTTTTTTGACAATTTTGTAGAAATGTCTGGAGTAATTTTGGCGCTTACCAACCAAATGCCCTTTCTGATGGTATGGATCTTAGTACTTTAGTCGCCTTCTACGACACATGTAGTCACCAGTTGGTCTATTCTTCAAACTACCTGGACACAATACAGGGAAATTTCATGTCTCAATCTTATTTTTAAACTTATTTTACTATTCTAAATCTTATTTTGTATGGGAAAACAGGATTGTTTTCTCAGAAATGACGCCCCTAACAGTAAATGTTAGTCGAAGCTGAGGAAGGCACAGGGCGTCCACCTCGTCATAAGCAGAATCCCCCAAAAATAATGGTATATCAAAAGAAATGTTATAGATGATTAAAAGATCCACTTGTATCTGGCCATGAAGACGAAATCGGAAGATAGAGAACAGTGGAGGTGTTATATAGCATGGACCTGCCAGCAGGCAGTGCACTAAGAGAGAGAGAGAGAGAGAGAGATTCGTATTCTACTATTATTCTACTTGTCTTAATTCTTATTTTTAACTACTTTTTCCTTTTTTCTTATTCTTATTTTATTCTTATTCTTTCAATCTTATTAATTAGAATTAGTCACTAGATGCGAGACTCACTCTCTTCGCTTGTAGCTGCCGTCATAGACTCCTACAGGCAGGTGCTGCATGAGCCCCAGCCTCTTTGCTCTCTTCATCTGTTCCCGCTGATCAGACAGCTGTGTCACACCGGACGATGAATCGTGCGCTGGAATCTTCGTCCACAATAATACAAAGTATATCATAAGAGGAAGGCAACGGAAAACCACCTCAGAAGCCATACTTTTCCCCAGCTATAGGCTACATAAGGTATGGATAAGGCATAGACTTTGTGAAGGGATTAACTTGTTGATCTAAGGAGTGCTCCTATGGAGCGAGAAAGCAGACTTTGAGTATGAATATGTACATTGAACCTGCCCCTTGTCAGTGCACTGAAGAAGAACAAGATATCATAACATAATACCAACCAATAGCATTAGATTACATTAATCTTAATTAATTAATGTTCTATTTTAGTGTCAATTCCTGTTCCTATCAAGATATATAATTATATATTCATCTACTTAGTAATACCCACATAAGTGTTCACATCGGGCTAATTAGTACTGAGCGAGATCAATCGCTCTACTCGGGCTAACTAGTAATACATAAGTGCACACACGTTACACATACATCCACTAACACTTCGGGCTAATTAGTACGGGCAAGCATGTATGTAGGCTGATTAACTAGGTCAGCGCTTGATTAATAATGCTTGATTAATAAGGGGTCAAAGGTCAATTTAAAGCAAAGAAGACTACTGTATTCTACTTAAAGTTATATAAGCATAAATATAATCTAACATAATAACATTATAATTATAATTCCAAGTGACTGTTAAATGAAAAATATTGTTCGCGAATAACTTCAGCTGCACGTAGCTGAAAACTTTCAATAGCAGCTGCGGAGCGACACTAGGCTATAGCTCTAATTCAAACTACAACAAACATCTGCTGCAGCAGCAGAGTAATCATGTACCGCAGTGTAGCACCCACGTGTGATCATGACCACACCACGAGTGGTCATGTAGCACCCAATTTAAATTTCCTGTTTGGTTCACAGTTATGTATCAAAGATATATAATTATATATTCATCTACTTAGTAATACCCACATAAGTGTTCACATCGGGCTAATTAGTACTGAGCCAATTTAAATTTCCTGTTTTGGCTCACAGTTGAAATAATTAGAGATGTGATCACAGTGTTTATCTTAATTATTACGTTTGACGTTAACGGTTTACGTTTTTTTACGTTTTTTATTTTATCAAAAATAAAAATCTTAAAAAACGCGTTTTATACCAGATATAAAAAACGTAAAAAAACGTTTTTTCATCTATGGCTTGTAGTATCTGCATCCTCTTTAAAGATTTAACATGGGTAGAATATATCTCACACTCCGAGGGTTTGCCCCGAAGAAAGAGAAATTTGACCCCCCACCAGATTTTCTCTTGTAAATACAAAACAGAAGTAGGCCGATGTAACTTTTCTCGACTCATTGCCTTCTAGATTCCTAATTTTGCAACCGTTTTAGGATCATTTTGATTTTTGCTCTTCGGTTTACAATTATTCCGTATAGTGTTCGATGTTGTTATTGACGACAATAGCACTTTAATTGTTTTGCTGATGATGTATGATTATGCATGTATTATTCAGTATGAGTCACAGTGAATGGGTATAAAGGACGTTTACAAAATTTGGAGTTCAGAATTAAATAAAAGTAAAGATTCTAAAATATATCAAAAGTATAAAAATGCAGTCTTAAAATTAAAAACGCGTGTTTAACAACTTTTAGTAGGGTCATTTACTTTCTTATGCACGATATGGAATGAAAATTTCCCTATCACTTTCAAGTGTGCAATGTATCAGGAATGTATTAGCTTGGGTTGGGCACCCCTTGGCAGATATGTGAACCCCTGTTAAAGTTTTAATAAATCAGTTTGTTTTAATATCCCCTATAACAAAGCACTGGTGACCACGCAGGTAATCCTTCGATCCCCGCAACTACCCCCTTGGAAAAAAAATTGCAACCCTGCAATATATCTATTAATAATTATAATATTTTTACATTATGAGCTTACTGAAAAATAAAAATTAATATGTATGACTTTTATGGTTATTTGTTTATCACTTTTTTAATTTTAGATAAAAATTAATTTCGTTCATCTAAGCTTGATTAAGTCAAATACCGACAAAATCTAAAGAAAAGCCAGAAGATTACAGAGAACTCTGCTGTCTAAACAAACACAATCATTTTGGAATCTTAATCATTAAGAAATAGAGCAACGACAAAATCTAAATTAATCTCTGTGAAGGCTCTACTATGAATTTCATTATTAAATTTTATTCACCATCAGTGTAATTCCAAAGGAAAATTAAATTTTTATATTATTTAAATTTTCAAGTCTAATTGCATTCAGACAACGTGAGTAATTCATTTTTCCCTTAAATTCCTGTACTCACACTAACAGCTAGCTAGGTTCTCTCACAGACTACTGCACTTGCAGCTTTTTCCCATCACTCCAGAGAGTCATTGTATTACATAATAATAATAATAATAATAATAATAATAATAATAATAATAATAATAATAAAGGTTTAACGTCCGTTTCCTCATACAAGGATGATGTCAGGGACGTCCCCCCATCACATGTCACTACAAATCGATCCACCCAAACGATCTGAAAAAACATGTGCAGAAGAGAAATAAAAGATCCTAAACAGTGCCGGTCCGGTGATCAAACAAACAGTCAGGCAAGATGAAATAAAATCTATGGTGGAAGAGAAAGAAAATGAACGTCTACCTAACGAAGTGAGAATATTAGGAATTTTGAGCAGTTTGGTATCGGAAGAACGAAGCTTACGAGAATGTTGATATTGGATTAGGAGATCAGAAAGGTAAGAAGGTTTACCAAAAGGGAGTGTTTTGAAAGTTAAAAGAGCAATTTTATACTTAATTCATTTAACTACAGGAAGCCAATGAAGGCTATTAAACAAGGAGCCAGAGGTGGCCTGAATCCTCGAGGATCGACAGACAACACGTGCTAGAGTATTTTGAACGCGTTGCAAACGCATGAGAGAAGAAGAAGGCAAACCATATAGCAATGAATTGCAGTAGTCAAGTTTAGAATGAACTATTGAGTTGGCAAGAATTATGGATAAATTTTTATCAAGAGATGACCGTATCTGTCTGATTTGACGAAACTGGAAGAAAGATGTACGACAGACAGATGAGATATGAGATTTAAAATCAAGATTTTCATCAAACATGACACCAAGGTTTTTAGCCTTGGGAGTAGGAGTGAGAGCAAGATTTTGAAAATAGATGGAGGATTTTGGTTCTTTGCTGGGGAGTGCCGATTAAAAGATATTCGGTTTTAGAGGGGTTGACAGAGAGACGATTACTGCAAAACCATGAATACACTTTGTCAAGAATAGATGAAAGATGTTGCAATTTAAAGTCAGAATCTGAGCTAGAAAATGAGATGTACAGCTGAGTACCATCACCATAGAAATGAAATTTTATTGAAGCATTGTCTAAAACATAACTGAGTGGGGTAGTGTAGAGGGAAAAAAGTAAAGGTCCAAGTACAGATCCTTGGGGCACACCACGAATAAGAGGTAGTTCAGGGGAGCGTTCATTGTCTATAATAACAGATTGAGTGCGACCAGAAAGATAGGAGGAGATCAGAGAGAAAGCGGAATCAGAGATACCAAAGCACGTTTTAAGTCTACTGGTAAGAATGTCATGATCGATGGTGTCGAAGGCAGCCGAAAGATCAAGTAGTACAAGGGCTGATACCTCTTGAGAGTTTAAAGCTAAGCAAAGGTCATTATGAATGCTGAGTAAGACAGTTTCAGTGGAGTGAAGCTTTCGATATGCAGATTGGAAACAAGATAGAGAAAGAAAAGATTCGAGATGGCTGCATAAGCGAGTGTAGATTATTTTTTCCAAGATTTTGGAAATGAACTTTAAGTTGGAAATGGGACGATAGCTAGAAAGATCATCTTTAGGAAGTGATTGCTTTTTAAGCAGAGGAGAAACAACAGCATTTTAAAAAGTAGACGGAAAAATTCCTCCAGAAAGTGAAAGATTAACCAGATGGGTAATTGGAGGTAGGAGGGCATCAATGCAAGATTTAAGTAGTTTGGTTGGAATGGCATCTAGCGAGCAAGATGAGTCGGTAGAGCAGAGTATTAGATGACGGATTTCTTCAAGAGAAGCAAGTTTAAAATTTAACAGCAGAGGAGGATTTGGCATAGACGAATATGAAATAGTCTCAGGACAGGGAGGAATAGAAGAACAGAGTCTGGTAATTTTGTCATCAAAGAAATTAAGAAAATTGCTGGTAAGAGTTGACGGAGAATTGGAATTTGGAAGAGACTTAGGGATAGTGCGACCAAGCAGTGAATCAAGGGTTCCCCAAAGTTTTTTGGGGCAGTTTTGATTCTGCAAGATCAAGTTCTTAAAGTAAGAACTCTTGGCAGAGGAGATCATATTATCAACTAACTTACGCTGTTTAACGTAGTTAGCCTTGATAGTGGGGTTTTGCATTTCAGGAGGATTTTTCTTATCTCTCCTATATTTTGATTCTAGTTTGGCACGTAAGGATTTTTGTATGAGAATTTCGTCAGAAATAAAGGGTTTCCTCTGGTTGGAGCGACAAGAAATAGTTAAGAGAGGAGCGTGCTTGTCTAATAAAGACGAAAGCACAGAGTGAAATTGTTGTGTAAAATTAGCAACAGTTGAAGTTGGACTGAAATATAATGAAGAAGCCATAATATCGGCAGAAAATGAAGAAATATTGATGAAGGAGAGTTTACGATATCTTTTAATAGTTCTAGAAGAAAAGGAGTTAATGACCACAGGCAGTTTGCAGAAAATTGCACTGTGATCAGACAATGACAACTCTGAGACTCCGAAGTCAATCAACTTAGTCATATCACGGGTAATTAACAGGTCAAGGATGTGATCAGAGGTGTGGGTAGGAGAAGAAATATGCTGCTTGAGGCCAAAAGACTCGAGTGTAGTAGAAAGAGCTGAAGAATAGTGATCGATATGTGAGTCAATATGTATATTGAAATAACCCATAATGATAAGATCAGACGGTAAAGAGGCAATATCCTCAAGAAGTGATGAGAAGTCAGAAAGGAAGTCAGACTTGGACAAGCAAGGAGGTCTATATACAGTTAGAAAGAGATATGATTTAGAGGCACAAGTAAGCCTAAGCAACATGTGCTCAAAAGATGGAAAAGATAAACTTTTAACGAGGGAAGCAGAAAAGAGGACTTAAAAATAGCAGCAATGCCACCGCCACGACCAGAAGAACGACCTATGTGCAGAATGGAATAGCCAGGAGGAGTAAGAGAGTTAAGGACTGGGGGTGGAGTGTCAGAACGTAACCAGGATTCAGTTAAAAAGAGAAGATCAATTGGCTCATCAAGAATGTACATTTGTATTAACTCAGGTTTGTTAACGTTTTTTGTAATTGTGGTGGCAGATCATTATGATGCAGCAGACACTTGTACATTTCCAGTCATCATAATAGGATATGCATGTTGCTCATATTTACATTTCAGTTCCAGTGTGCATGTGAATCGTGAGTATTAGCTTAAAGGCTCTAGCCCACATTATATGTTGTACGAGCAGGTCTCTCTATCCCTCTCTCTCTCTCTCTCTATCTATCTCTATCTCTCTCTCTCTCTCTCTCTCTCTCTCTCTCTCTATCTCTCTCTCTCTCTCTCTCTCTCTCTCTCTCTCTCTCTGTGTGCGTGTGTGTGTGTCTCTCTCGTTCTCTCTCTCTCTCTCTCTCACTCTCTCTCTTTCTCTCTCTCTTTCTCTCTCTCTCTCTCTCTCTCTCTCGCCGTTCTCACTTTCACTATGGGCTAATAAGAGTAGGCCTAATTATTTCGTTTCTGAACTTATTTTTTGGATCAGTCATAACTAGTGTCAATGGTTCACATCCCATATACCCTTACCAAACCTCATTTATGTAATCAGCGGTCTAAAATAATAATATAATGGTCGAGGTGATTGAACATTTTAACTTTCCCCGAAGAGATAGGCCCTACATAAAATATATAAATTCTCTAGGTCTATATCTTCGCAAAGGACATTTTTGAAAAGACTATTTGGTGATATTAACTCTGCTTTATATAGGGACAGGCTTCCAACAGGTAAGTTAGACATGGTAAAGCAATGGTCGATATTAGTTTCAGAGTTACAGCCTTATTGTTGGTGGTTCCTACTTTAACCAAAATTGCATTTACTTATCTGTATATAATTCTATATACATATAATATATATAAATAAATAAACGCAGCTGATAAATTAACAGTGATCTTTATTCATTATTCATTTATTTGTAGCTCAGCTGATTTTTAATTTTCAATTTTGAATATTTTAGAAATTTGTCAGTTTGATTCAATAACTTCTTTAAATAAATTTTCCCTCCTAGTGGAGGATGCTGGAAGCCCATAGGTGGGTTGGAGGAATATGCATATATTTTTTAAAACGGCACTGAAGTCTTCGTCGGGACCTAATTTTTCATATTTTTTTCCAATTTTCCCTTTTAAAACAATGTGACGACTCTTTGGCTTGGACAACCGTTTGATAGGTCGATTTTTTTGGTAGCTGGGGCAAAACACTAGGTATGGGCAAATTGTTTTTACTGGGAGAGGGGTTAACCGGATGACTGATGGCAATCCCCCCCCCCCGCTGAAGTTAACATATTGAATGAGGCTATGGTTTGATTTTGAAAAATTTATATGAAGATGTATACCTTGGGTCGGCATCCTATAATTATATTCAGTGGCTGATCCAGGGTGGCCATGGCCCCCCGAAATATTTGATATATTTTTTTAAGTTAATAATTTTGTTATATTAATGACAAAATTAAAAATGACGTTACCAGTGGTCTATTAGGGTCCAAGGATGGTAGCGATCATAGTCAATTATTTCAGTCATTCTAAAGCTCACAAAACAGTTACATGATTAAAAAAGGTTGTGAAAAAATTCCTCCCTCCCAAAAAAAGAAAATTGTATCTGCCCCTGATTATATTTGAAGATTTCTATGTAGCGTTGTGGCAGATGCAGAGCCTATGTTAATTGAATTTTTAAAGTTGAACATTAATGGGTGGGATTAATATGATGATTATCAAATGGGATTGCCACCATCATCCATGGCTAGTCATATCAGTGAAGAGAAAGTATAAATATACAACTACTGCCATAGTTTGAGGGAAATATTTGAGAAAAGGAGGATTAGAGGTATTGTGGTTGTATTGCCATAGCCTAGGTAGGGTACAAAGGCAGGGTTGTAAAACAAACACTGTGTGTTTTTAATTTACATTTCTCAAATCGTGTCAGAAGTGATTTTTTGCCAAACACAGCACCTTATTAGTCAATATCTGACAATTTTATAATAATTTCGGCTATTTTAACCTGAGGATTACATGTAAGTGCTCGAGTACTCTTACTGGTTAATAGGTCCATTTAATTGTGGTAGACGTCTTCCATTCTGTTTTGTTGATACACAAGTATTGCTTGTTTGTGGGTTGGTTTTGCATCAAAGCCTTTGTGTTGCATACATATTATGTATCATGTTAGTCTTCTTTTGCATGTCTGTAATCAAATTCTAGTCAACTTTGTAGGCCTATTTATTTGCGTAAGTACTTTTGTTAAATTCTGGCTGAAATATTGAGGAGTGTGTTGGCTAGTTAATTTGTACGTGTGACAGTTTGTTCAGTTTGTAAATAAGATTAGGCCTATATATCGAAACAGGTTATGTATGTACATTGTACATGTATATGCTCTCCACTATGTGTATATGTGAGATACTGTTTTATATAGCTGACAAATATTATTTGTGTCATATTTCCTTTTCTCTATGCAGCTTGCAAATTTTTTGATAAAACACTGGAAAATAACTTAAGAATCTCTACTTATTCTAACTAAGAGCTACACTATTGTGCGAAAAGTTTGTAGGCAATGTGATCAAGCTCTTTGATTTATTCAATTTTATCATGTGCTTATTTGTGAACGCAATTGAAGACACTGTATTTGGGAATATATGCGTTGGAGCTACTATAGCTGATAAAAAAAGTAGAGATATAGAGAAAGCGTAATGTATTTGTAATGTATTTGTATTAACGTGTATGGGTACATGTATGCCTATATGTCTTTGTGCAATCCTGTGTGTATATGATATGGTGACAGCTGTGTTTGATAACTGGTGGCCTATTGAATAAATTCACCCCATTCTGAATCCAAGTTTGGGGGCGACAGTTGATCCCCCTAGCATCATGAGTGTTATCAATTTCGCCAAAGAATCTTTTAAAGTGTTTTTTAAATGCTGAAAACATTTTTGCTAATCTTTTGAGATTTGATTTTAACCTAATTTCTATTATTATGGTAGTTTTTAAAATTCTTAGTTTATACTTTTTCAAAATCTCACCTGAAGTTAATCCTTGGTGTACTACTGATTTTCCCATCTTTTATCTTTTGATCTGCCCTAAGGCAGGAGGTGCTCCATTCGCGTATCCTTAATACCCCTTGTCCTCTGGTCTCAGTTAATTAAATTTTCTGATTTCTGTTTACAATTTCTCTTGTTTGCCAATAGAGATGGAAAAATCAATCTTCTCATTTCTTTCTTCATGACGGCGTTTTCTCCAAGTCATTCTTGTGATTGTAGCTGCTGCTGCTGATGTTCGTGTAGCTGCTGCTTATGTTCTTGCATCTTGTTACAAAGAACATCGAAAATGATATAGATACTTTCCATAGAAAACTATTAAGAAATCTCCTAAAAATTCATTACCCATAAGTAATATAGATATATACAAAAGAACAAAAGAGACTCCTTGGAGCCAAGTCATAATGCCAAGAACAAAAAGACACAGTTGGATGAAAATATTTCAATTACAAAAGCTTTAAAATATAGACTACTAAACAATAAAATGATGGTAGAAATGGGAAATAAATACACGTTAATTAAACAATATAATAATGATATATATCAATTAGATACTAAATTCAGTCTTACGCAGGGTGATGTTTATGACTTTA
>CAJHZI010000038.1:0-84552 GCA_905160935.1 Enchytraeus crypticus
AACACCATTTATTAAGTAAAAGATTATATAAAAGAAAAATTCTTTCATTAAATAAATTGCTAAATAAATGGAAGCCATTATTTTATCTGGCGATATAACTAGAAGAGTTAAAAAGTATGATACAGAGGAAGAGAGACAACAATCTAAAATAAGAGCTGTAAAGAAATATGCAAGTAAAAAGTATTACTGTGATATTTGTGATAAAACCATGACACTTCATAATTACTCTAGACATATTGAATCCAATAAACATTTCCAAAATTCCATCGCTAATAAATGAATACTTCTCAAGTTAGTATTAAAAACACACACATAATTACATAAAACATAATATAAAACACAATATTTAAAGTGTTCTATATTTTTTCTTTTATGTAATTATGTGTACTATAAATGGTGCCGACAATGAATCGACTACAAGATATGGCTTTGAGAAAGGTGCTAGATACAACTTTAGAAAAATTAAGGAGTATGGAGCATTCCGAAAAATCATCATTTTTAAAATGGCCAGTTTTTAAGCGTTTGGAAGTTACACTCTGCAGAGGAATTAACCATAGTTGCATTACTGACGAAACTTACGTTTTGATCGATAAGTTGTGCGTTGAATTGTCATTGATGAAGACTAGAGGCATATCAGGTGACGATTTTAAAATGATTGAACATATACAGCTTGATGGAATCGACTTTAATAGACTTTCTGAGGATACTTTAATGCTCATTTACTATGTGTGGCCGTATAATACGGATGCCATACATTCTAAATTAGAGAATACAGAAAAATTTAAATGGGCATACAGTTATTATGAAAGTGATGACTTTTGATACATGTAAATGAATACTTCTAATATTGCAGTTAAATCTTATCTACCCTCTGAAAGTAGAAGGGAAAGATCTAAATTACAACAGGTTAAAGATAAACATAGATCTTTTACTCAGACTAATAAAAAGGATATTCCTAAAGATTTTAATGAATTGAAATTAATAAAGTGCAGAGATCATGCTATAACTTTTCTAAATGAATACATGAATATTGATAAGAAGACTAGTAAATCAAAATATTTTAAAACTCATCACATAAGTCATAATACCCTGAATACCGGTCTCAAACAACTTGGGTACAAAACGCGATTAAATGAGACCAAACCAGATGTGCCTAGACCACTTGAGACCAAACCAGACCAATCTAGACCAATGGAGAGCAAACGGAGAAAACATAAACCACGTAGTGACCTTGTTGTTGCAGGTAACCATGCAAACCCAGAGGGTTTGGATCTCAACAAAGTTGAGTATGAAGATGAGGAACTGGAGAAAATGATTAATACTAGTTTAGCCAATTTACAAGTTGAATAAACTTTTGTTACTAGTAAATGGATCTAATACCCTTAGAAGAAAAAAGTAAATGGACCAATGATTTAAAACCCATACTGAATGAAATGAGTAAATTATCTGATGCAGATAAAATTCAAGGATTCAAAAATGAGGTTGTAGATAAATATGTAGCTCATAAAGCCTTAAATTACGTTACCCAACAATTAATCTTAGTAGATTGTGATAATGAAATGTTAGAGAAAGAAAACGAAGAACTAAGATATAAAGTTGATAATTTAGGAAAGTTTGATGAAAATAGGTTAAATGAATTTAGAAATAAGACTGTAATTGTTCCTTCCACAGATAATGAAATACGAGATAGAGCTATGAAAATATTTAGAAGAAATCAAGCTAGAATGAAACAAATGAATGCGAATATAAAAAAGCAAATAAATGAATAGTGAAATAACGAAACTTGAGAGAAATGTTAAGTCTTTAATAGATCAAAATGATAGACTACGATTCTGTATTTACACCTCCATTCCCATTATTATTATTTTAGTAATGTATATAGCAATGAATCATTTAAATAAACAAAACCTAAATCAAGTATGAGTAAGTTTTTATAAAGTAAAAGTTGTAGTTCTTCATTAGTGTTATCAGGATCAACTTCTTTTACAGTTTTATTTAAAAATCTTCTGTATCTTTTCCTTGTACCTTTTTCAGGAGCTAAAAATAGTTGTTCTTTAAGTAGAGCGGCCTTTAACTCTTGAAATATATCTTGAGGTAAAAGCTCTATCAACTTTATCATATTAACTTTTAAACCCCCGAATATAGAACTCTCCTCAAGATCTTCCATATTTCCTGCAAAGATATTCTTGTAAATGTTATACATAGATATAGCATAAGTCAAGGAATTAATGAATTGCTTTGAATTGTATTGATCTAGTAAATTATTTTTCATTAACACTAAAGAAATAACTTCTCCAATTTTACAAAGTTTCTCAGCAAGTATATTATCATACGTGCCATTAAGGAGCACGTATAATTTATTAGTTACATCACTAGAATTCATATCCCCTAATTTGGAATTTGTTTCAAAATATTCTTTTGTTATACAATCATGAGCATCAACGGGATTTCCAACATTAGTTATACGATTATTATTCATATCAAGGTTACCAGTCATTGAACCCCCATTTTTATTCAGTTTTGAATTTAAAACAGGTTGCACAGTTTCTTCTATATGTAGATTGGCTAGTTGCACTGCTGCTAGAGTAGTTTCTTTTTTAATATAATCACAATACCCCTTTGTAGCTACATCGTTATCATTAATTGGTAATTTTACATTTGTTATTCTATTATTATTCAAACTGATATCACTAGTAATATTTCTATCAAGTTTTGTATCTATAGCAGCCTGAAAGGCTACCTGGACTTTGTCCAGCATTCTATACAAGGTTTTAAAACTAGAATCATTAACCTTTGGTTTATCTGTAGAACCTGATTTTAAAATAGAGTTGTTACTCATTTAGTAAGAGTAAATAAGGACAATGACACAATATATAAATCACGGTGTTACACTTTCATCAGGACAAGCAACTAAAATTAAGCATGCATGTGATAAAGGTACTGAAGTTGTAATTAAACTATCTAAAAAGAATTTAACAGGAGATATCAATCTTCCTTTAACGAAGACTCAGTTAAATAAAATTAAACAAGCTAATGCTGGTGTGGAACTAACCCTTAGTAAAACTCAACTTAAGCATATGGAAAAAACTGGAGGATTCCTAGGGGCTTTCCTTCGCTTACTTCCTGCAGCTTTAAGTCTTTTAGGATTAGCGGGAGGAACAAGTGGTACAGGTAATTCGAGCAAACAGGTGGCTCCATCAGAGTCAGACATATCAAATTCTAACCCAATATCATTTTATGGAATACCCTTATCAAATACCTTAAAGTCATATGGTTTAGAAGGTAATACAGAAGGACTTAGAGGAGCAAAGTGGGGTAAAGGTTTATACTTAGAAAGAGAAGGATCAGGCATAATTAGCGATGCTGTGGAGCCAATACCCTTGGTTGGAAAGATCTTATCTGACCTCTTAAAGAAGATTGGTTTAGGAGGTAATCCAAAAAGACTTAGAGGTGTAGTGTGGGGTAACGGTTTATACTTAGAAAGAGAAGGATCAGGTTCTTTTTTAGAAAAAAAAAAGACGTGCAAGTGTTAACTTTCCCTAAATTTCTAAGTAAATTTCCTTTACCACTAAAACCTTTAAGTAATTTTGATATTATGGAAAAATGTAAATCAATTAAAAACTTTAAAAGTGTGTTTATGAGAGATGAGTTGAAAGGCAAGGCTAGAACTAGCGAAAGTCTAATATTAAATATGGATGATAGTGAGGGTCAAGGAACACATTGGGTTAGTCTTTATGTTAAGGGTAAGAATTGTTATTACTTTGATAGTTTTGGTTTCGAACCTCCATTAGAGGTTAAGAATTATTGTTCAGAAAAAAACAGATATTTCAGTACATATAAAATACAAGCTAGGGATGAAATCATATGCGGTCATTACTCTATCTATGTTATTAGGGAATTAAACAAGGGTAAAAGTTTTCACGATGTACTTAATCATTTGTTTCAAATCGTAGCTAGTAAATCAGAACAAAGTTGAAGAACTAATGTCTCTAAACACAGATTTTTCACAAATACTAATACCCCTATATGGTAATAAAAAACACAAGAAACATGCAGATATTTTTCCTAAAAATATATTTATGATAATAGCAGGCAGTACGGGATGTGGAAAAACTAATCTGATGCTTAATTTCTTACTAAATAAAGTTTTAAAATATGATGACGTGATGATATACACCACAACACCTTTTCAAGATGCTTACAGATATTTACAGGACATTAATACAGAACTGGATTCTGACATTGTTACTTTGTACAATCCTAATGAGTCGAGTATTGTAGGTCCAGAAGAACTTGATAAAGATAAAACCCATATTGTAGTTTTCGATGATGTTATGAGAGAGGATCAAAAAGTTATGACAGATTACTTTTGTAGAGGTAGACATAATAATGTAAATGCATTTTATTTATGTCAAAGCTTACATCATTTAAAGAAACATGGAATACGCCAAAATGCTAATATATTTATTTTGTTTCATCAAGATAAAAAGACAGTAAAATATTTCTATGATACACATATTTCAGGTGATATGGGGTTAGAGGAGTTTGAGAAACTTTGCGATAAAGCTTGGTCTAAGAAGCACGGATATATAGTAATCAATCTTTGGGAACCTCCTGAATGTGGTCGATATCTCTTAAATTATGATACTTTATATGTTCCAAACAAATACATAAAAATACATAGAAGTACATAGAAATGTGTTTTATCGTGTATAAATATGCTGGTAAAATTTGATCCTACAACATATAGTAAGGTTAAAAATGAGGTTAAGGAAATGTTCAGAGATGAGAAAGTTGGAAAGCAACAAACATATGAGAGTCAATCAGAATTATTCCAACCAATCATAAATAGTACTAAAGAAGTTATGAAAACTATCACTGATGAGAAACAAAGCTTAAATAATACAGCCGATAGGCTGCTGAGCAAAGCTCAGATTTTAGCACTTCGAGATAATGCTGGACAAAGTCCAGGTAACCTTCCAGGTTACGACCAAAGACTCGCATTAAGGCAAGCAATACAAGATATGTCAGGTCTTTCAGACGTATTTTCAGAACCGAAGGAATCTACTCCTAAAGCTCCAAGAGTTGACTTAAACAGAGGCTTTAATGAAACAGATATAGAAAATTTACAGGACTTAAGTTTACCACTTCCACATGCAGTATATTCTATCATTGGTGAAATACCTGAAATTCTAAAAGAGGTTACAACAAAGATAAAAAGTCTTGCACAAGAATTTAGAGAAGATCGATTATCTAAGAAGACAGATATAGAGAAAGGAATATATGAATCACAAAGGGTCACTTTAGATAAATATAAGAAAAGGTTAAAGTATATTCAGGAAAGTAAACAAGTAGTTGGTGAGGGTAAAAAGAAAAAGAAACTTGTAAAAAAGAAATGTGGAAGAGGGAGGCCTAAAACAAACTACGCTCTAGTATATAATGATGCAAATGATTTACTTCAAAAACTGGAAGAATATATTGCATCGTATCATGCTGGTAATAATGGAGTTTATAATACCATTATTACTATTTTAGATGAATTATTGAACAATAAAATTATCTGTAAGGATACCCATGATCAAATCTTGAAGAGAAATAACCTTTACTTATAGTGACCTTTGGTCACGTCTTTCCTGATTTTAAATCAGTCTGTCGAAGACAGCTAGCAACTTCGTAGCTAGTAAATACAAAATGGCAAAACTAACACTGACCAGTCATACAACCGATTTTACCACAATTCTAAATCCTCCAATATATCTTAATACAAGCAAAAGATATGAAGCAGCCTTTTTATCATTACACACCTATAATTCTGTACCAAA
Organism: Enchytraeus crypticus; assembly: GCA_905160935.1. Lineage (NCBI taxonomy): Eukaryota > Metazoa > Annelida > Clitellata > Enchytraeida > Enchytraeidae > Enchytraeus > Enchytraeus crypticus. The sequence continues at coordinate 5,823 of CAJHZI010000038.1, forward strand.
TATTACAGAAACTAATAATAAATTTAAATACTCTACAGATAAGGGGGTTACTTGGAAAATAATCACATTTGATAAGGGTGCTTATGAATTGGCTGTAATTAATGCAAAAATAAAAGTAGCAGATCCGAATTTTGAAATTGATATTGATTATTATAAACCAACGTTTAAGACATTACTTGTTATACCTAATGAAAACTATATGGTAGATTTTGGAGTGGAAAATTCGATAGGTAGAACTTTAGGATTTACAAATGAAAAATTAGGGAGTGGTGTTCATTATTCACCAAACGTAATAGATATAGAAAAAGTAAACTCAATACTGGTACACTGTGACATTATTATTGGTACTTATGTTAATAGTTCTAGATCAAATGTTATATATAACTTTACACAAAGAGTAAGTCCAGGATATAAAGTAATAGAGAGACCAAGTCCTGAATTAATATTTCTTCCAGTTGTAGGAAGACCTGATATACAAAGTATTAGAATCTGGTTAACGGACCAAGATAATAAACCTATTGACCTAATGGGAGAAAAAATTACAATTGATATACTGATTAGAGAGGTCAGATCTTTTATATCTGTTTAAATAAGGATGTTCGTGAGAAAGAAGAATCAAATGTACACATCCAAAAGAAAAATGGTGTATGGTTCTGGCTTTGTAGATATCCTAAAAAGGATTGCTTCATATATTTTTCAAAATAAGGATTTGATTGCTAAACCAATGTTAAAGGCTGTTGGAGAAGTAGGGGGTTTGGCCCTTACAGAAGGAAGTAAAGCTTTAATTAATAAACTCTCTACTGATAAGAAGAAGGAGTTAGATCCTAATTCACAACAAATATTGGATAGATTAAGATCTGGTAGCGGTATAAAGAGATTTTAAACTAGTAAATGCAGACTGAAGTAGATAACGATGTACTTATATTACAAACTCAAGTGGAAGTTGATAACAGTATTGAAAGAAAAGATTATAAGACCTTCATTCCTCAAAGTAAAGCTGATTTTAATAACTTTGGTCATACAATTGAAATTAGAACTCCGGCTAGCGATGCTTATTATATTCCTTCTCAAAGTTACATTGAGGTAAAGGGTCAGCTAGTTAGAGCAAACGATAATAATGATGTTTATGCAGCTGATGCACAAATAGCTTTAATTAATAATGCTGTAATGTATATGTTTTCGAGTATTGAGTACAGGTTAGGTGGGCAAATAATGGAAACTTTAAATTTTCCTGGACAAACTACATCAATGTTAGGTTATCTAATTTATCCAGATGATTTTAACAGTAGTTCAGGTCTAAACAGTGTTGGAGTAAAGATACATCTTCTAGTGCAGATAGTAACGAAATTAATGCATCTGTGGCTGCCCCTGCAGCAGGTTATAGGCCTACTAGAAATAATAATTTTAATCAGGGTTTTGATGTGCGCAGGAAACTTCTTATGAGTTCTGATCCAAGAGGAAACTTTTCATTCATTATACCTTTTTCTCACATTTTCGGATTCTCAGAATATGACAAGGTCTTATATAATATGGAGCACATTTTAAAATTCACAAGAGGTAGTGATGATTTACCAATACACAGGGCAAATGGTGTTCCTGCAGGTAAAATATTAATGAATGATATTAGATGGATTATTCCACAAGTAATACCGTCTCCAGTTAAACGAACTCAACTGTTAGAATTAGTGAAAAATAAAGCACTTATTCCATTACATTTTTCTGCAAGAAGTGATGAGCATACTACTGTAATTCAAAATGTCCGTAGCTTTAACTGGATGTTAAATAGTTCAGCAGGTGTGGAAAAACCAAGATGGATAATACTTTCATTTCAAACTGATAAGACTCGTACCCAAGAACAAAATCCTGCAATATTCGATCATGTTAATTTAAGCTCAGCTTGTGTTAAGTTGAATGGAGATAGATATCCCTCAGATTATATAGATATTGATTACGCAAAGAATGATTACGTTAAACTTTATGAAATGGCTGAAAATTTCAAGAAAGATTATTATGGAATAAATAATTTAATAGGTGGCAATCAAATAAATTTACTTAGTTACAAGGAGTTATATCCTATTATAGTATTTGATGTAAGACATCAGAGTGAACAGGTAAGATCAAATGTAATGAGCATTAGTCTAGAACTAAAATTTGAGCAACCTATACCTGCAGAAACTCATCTACATGCGATAATAATATCAGATAGATTATTTAGATTAACATCTGATGGGCAAACGCCTAGGATGGAAAGTTATTAAAAAATTTTATACTGTAAATACTGACAGTCTGTCAGATCTTTCCCGGTTTTAAAGCCGGTAAATATGTACTGCTTAAAATGTAGAGCCGTGACTGACTCAACAAATATACAAGAAAGAATTTCTAAAAATAACAGAAAAATGTTAATTGCTGTATGTACAGTATGTGGTAAGCAAAAATGTAAATTCATCGCAGGTACAAAAAGTGGGCAAGGTGTATTTAATGACGTTCTATCAAAAATCGGCAATACCGTTGGTGAATTACACTTGCCATCAAATCAAGGCGAATATGTAAATAATGGATCCTTTAATAATCAAAATAAGTATTCTTATTGCGGTCCTGGTACAAAGTATGAACAGAGGAATAGAGAAGGGTATAAGGGTATTAATGAGTTGGATAGTATGTGTAAGTTACATGATCAATTTTATACAGACAATACAGATACAGCAAGTAGAAATATTAGCGATGAAGCTTTAGCGCATAGAGCCTATGAAATTTCTAATGATCCTAAATTTGACAGTACTCAAAGAAACATGGCAAAATTGGTTAGTGTTATAATGAAGAATAAAGCAAGATTTGGGTTAGGTATAAATTCAAAAAACTTAAAGAAGGGGTCTTAACTGACCCCTTTGAGCAACTGGCTGAAGAATTACATAAACCTGTTAGAAGGAAGTTTGAAAGGAGAAAAGTAGAAGTTTATGCTGTGGATGATATTTGGGGTGCAGATTTAGTCGATATGCAGGAATGGAGTAAGGTGAATAAAGGTTATAAATACATGTTAAATGTTATTGACGTATATTCAAAATATGTATGGAGTGTACCTTTGAAAGATAAGAAAGGTGAAACAGTGACTGAAGCATTTAAAACTATAGTGAAGGATTCGGGTAGGAGACCTAGGCATATATGGGGGGATCAAGGTAAAGAATTTTATAATAAAAATATGGATCAGTGGCTACAGGAAAATAACATTAATAGATATTCTACTTATGGAGAGCATAAATCATGTGTAGTTGAACGGTTTAATAGGACGTTAAAGGAAAAGATGTGGAAAAGATTTACAGCTGAAAATACTAGAAACTGGGTTGATATGCTAAATAGGTTAATTACTGAGTATAATAATACTGTTCATAGCACTACAGGTATGACTCCAGGTAAATGTAGTAAATTAGTTGATAGCATAGATATGGTTAGGCCTACACCAGAAAAACTTAAGAAACCTAAGTTTAAAGTTGGAGATAAAGTAAGAATTAGCCGAATAAAGGGCGTCTTCGAGAAAGGATATTTACCTAATTGGTCTGAAGCTGTATATGCTATACATGAAGTAAAATTAACAAGGCCTGTAACTTATGTTTTAAAAGATACAAGGGATGAGGTATTAGAGGGTAGTTTTTATGAACAAGAATTACAAAAGACTAAGCAAGAAATATATAGAATTGAGAAAGTGTTACGAAAGAAAATAATAGATGGTGTTGAACATGGTTTAGTTAAATGGATGGGCTATAGTGATAAGTTTAATGAGTGGATACCAGTAACAAATATGTATAAGACAAATATATAGAGAAAAACTATTAGATTAGTCGCCAAATAAAAACTTCCTGGTGCAGTTGTACATGTAATGTAAACGCTTATTGATAAATTAGAAACACATGGCCCTATCATATACCGTCACCGGCTAAATTATTTACATCACATTCTATTCTATATATATATCAGCCAATGAAGTATTGAAAATTTGACATAGTTTTTCGTTTGTTTTGAAAATTTGACCTATCTTTTCGTTTGTTTAGAAAACTTGACATAGTTTATCGTAAAAGTTGACACAGTTTGCTGTAATTGGAGAATGTCTATGAATAGCAGAAAGAAGCTCGATGGAATATGTGAACGTATAGGATTAGCAATGCGAAGATTAAGGCATTGTTTGCGAAATAGTAAATACATTAATGAGCCGAATATTACAGCGACTATAAATAATATCAGAAATGTACAAGTTTTGGATGAAATTTCGCAAGCTCAAAGTGGAATCGATAGCTTAATGTGCTTAATCGAGGTTCTCAAGGAAGAACAAAAACGAAGAGACGCAGCAGCAGCCGTAGAAAGAGAAGATGAAAAACGAAACAGTAAAGAAGAGGACCGAAGAACCCGATTTGATAGACTTCGTATTAATCCATATTAATTATAGGCTTAGTATAATATAGACCTAGCTAAAATTCTGAACATTGTTTTGGTAAAGAATACTTGTCCAGACTTGCCATAAAGATCGTTACGGATGTATCGATTCGCATGACTGAAGCGTAGAATGTTTACTGTTGTCATAGTTGTTGCTATAAACAATACTCGTGATACTTCGCAGTTTCAGCAACGTTCTGCATTTATCATTTGTACTCGATTGAAATCGGACTTATCATTACGAAAGGTAAGTATATTTTGATATTAAATTTCTTTAAAGTTTTGAGTTAGTAAATTACACATCTGTTCAAGTGACTTTAATATAAGAAAGATTTTACAGGATGTAATCCTGATCCATCAAAGATGTATAAAGATATTTAATAAAAATTGAAATTATATAAAAGAAAATAATTCAGACCGTATTTTTTTATTACAGGCTGAAACTGAAATATGGAAGGAGTGCAAGATATTCATACACACAAGTGTACTTATTTTAATGAGAAGGAGGAAAAATTTCCTTGTGAGAATATCCCGATATGGGAGGCTATTCTGCAAAGAATAAACGAAGAACAACGAGCTCAAGAAGAAGCAAATAAAAAACGAGACGCAAAAATCAGTGAACTTTGCTCTTCAAATGATGAACGAGACGCAAAAATCAGTGAACTTGATCGACAAGCTGTGGAAAATAATAATAAGAGAATTCGGTTCTGTTCTCAGATGTATATGTATTTAGGTAACATGATGTCCGCAACTGCAAACTTTCGTGACGGAGCACCTGAGTGACAATGTAGAGAGGCAGTAATCATAGTTTCATTCTATATTAAAATCAAAATAATTTTAACACATTTTGAAAGACAGTAAAACACCATTGTAAAAGAGCTATATTTTACTTTATAGGTTTTAGTTAAGCATTTTAAAGGTTTTAGCTATTTTATGACCTTCAATTAGAGGATATTTGTTATTATTTCTTTCATCTACAGTAAGTGTAAATTTATCAGTAGGACTTTCAGCTAATGAATTAGTACTCATATTTCGAATTCTATATCGGAATCTTTTTCTGTAATAAGTAGAATGTCAGTGTCCCTTGACAATATACTTTGACTATGTTGAGTCTTCTGTATGCCATAAGCGAAATATCACAGTCTGCAGTGTGGCTAAATATAGTGTCTGCAATCATTTTATTGATTAATATGCAAAAGAGAATATCTATAAATATAAAAGCATCATCAAAAGATATACAGAAGAATCGTACTTATAATAGTAGTATTATAAATAAAGATAAATATATACAATGCTTGTTTAATAGTGAGATTATTAATGGTGTTAATAAGGGGTTTCGGTTTGATAAGAAAGAGATGAAAACATATGAACAGAATAAAGTAGGGTTATCTCCTTTATATACAAAAGGAGTTGTAATGGATGATGGTATCCATATTAGACCTATTGTATTCTAGAGGGTTGATATTATAAATAGATGTTGCTATAGTTTCGATACAATATAAATAATAAATATTATTATTAGTAGTATCTAATCCGGGATTACACTACTACATGGTACTTTCTGGAGCGATTTTTTATAGAGTTTTATTTAGTATTTTTGGCGAGCGAACGGGGAGAGAGCGAGACAAAAATAGTAAATAAATCGCTATAAAAAGGGGTGTCGCTCCAGAAGTACCAGGTGGTAGTGTAATCCCGGATTAGATACTACTTCTGGTTACTATAAATAGCACACATGTCTATTTATAGTAACAAAGTGGCTATTTATAGTAGCAAAAAATTTGTTTTGTTTCTTTTTAATAAAAAAAGTTAAGAAATTAGATGGCATTTGCGAGCCACCGTAAGAATGTCTCAATAGCGCAATGTTTAAGGGTGTATATAACATCACGAAGTTTTAAATGACAGATTCTAAAATGAATCAAACTCTCGTGGGTTCGATTCCCAGCCGCTGAAAGTAAAATATTGGACATTCGCTGGACTGCTTATACGGAAAAAGGACTAAATTGCCTAACGGATATAACATGTGATATTAAAAGTGATAGATATCAACATAGTTGATCATTTCACTATAATGTGTGTTACGTGTTATTATTATTATTAGAGAGAACTTCTTATATACCTATTCGCAAGTGCGTTAAATTTGTGATTCACCGTTTTGCGACTGCGGCCAATCGCAAAACATGAAACATATCGTTGAAGAGTGCCCTTTAACCCGCCTACCGGGTGGACTGTCTACGCTGAGTTGTCTTAAAAGTGAAGCAACTATCTGGATTAACGCATACGCTAAATATATAAAGTGCGTTAAAGAAGAAGTGAAGTGAATGTATTATGATGTAAATAAACAATATGGGGAACAGTGACACGAAGCTCAACTTTCGTAAAGCTGTTGTTCAACTAACAACCAAAACTCAGGTTAGAAATTAGGCAATCGTTATTATACGGCAGGAATGATAAAAGAGTGTAGCCCAGGCGGTCTATTCTTGACGATTTGTGAAAAATTTCGTCGCCAGATGCTATATGTGTAGGCGTGGCACTTCTGTTCGGTTTCTGGATAAATTATAATAGATAAGAGCAGGAAAGCTTTGCAATTTCTTCTTTGTAGAAGTATAAAGACAATCGAGAAATCTAGTCTAGCAATATTTCGAAATTGTTTGTTACTACTCGAATCGCTGTGCTAAACTTTTTCCTATTAATTATATGCATCCTGTCAAGATCCTAAAATCAATGATAAATTATTAAAGGCAACAATTGTAACAATTGAGTACTACTGCTGTCCATGTCCAAATCGAGCACTGTCAAAATGGTGTTGATCCGGCAAGTTAAAATATCTATGAAATGTGGCAATTTTACTAAAGAAATTATCCAGGGATTCCATTAAAAGAATAAAATTTATAGGCGTGGACGGATAGAACGAATTGAATACCCTACCTTTGTGACCATATATCTTTAGTTACTGTCTTACACATACTCAACTGTTTGCAATACTGTCTATTATATATCTGCCGGGTATGAAGAGCTGCAATCTAATAGTATATATTGCATCGATACACAAATCTCAAATAAATTTGCAGTTTCTAATTTATTCTGATTGTAGCAGAAGCTTGAGAATATGTTGAACACTTGGCAATTGATTAGGTGACTGATTGATTGTTACAGCCGGTGGAAGCATCAGATGACTTATTTTGGAGTCAGTTTTGGTCCGCCGACACTGTAACATGTGTTCAGGATGTGTTCACATTGATTCCGGCGGCTGAGATAAGAGCTCTACGCGAGGAATCCCCGTCTAATCTCGCTACGCTCTGCTACAAGGCCGTTGAGCGATTAGCGCAAGCGGCCGAGGCGGGATGTCGTGGCCAGAAAGAAGAGCAGAGTGGTGCGTTTATCGAGCATTTATACTGTGCTTTGTTAATTTCTTATTAGAGATTTATATTAGTGAAATATTTGTAAAAATATCCTGGATAATATCATCATCATTCCTTAAAATCCCAGTTTAACTAGAATTTAGATATGAATAGACCATCTTTTCCAGTTGTTTTATAATTTTTTTCAAGTAATTACTGAAGCCTAGGCGCTCACTAATCAAATGCCTTTTCTGACGTTGGGTTTGATCTTAGTGGTTTGTCTCCTTTTACGATATGTGCAGTCCACGGTTGGTCTATTCTTCAGCAACTCAGGCATAACATGGGTATAAAATTTAAATATAAGAAATTATATTTGTATTTTGTAATGCCTTATTTCATAAAATTATATACTTTCCTTTGAAGGAATAGCATTCTAAATTCTGAATAAGCAGTACTTAGTAATACTTCATTTATACAAAAAATTTAATCGCTCAGATTTTCTGTGGTTGGCTAAAACTTTGTGATTTTCTATTCTTCAGTACTGAACTGTGTGAGATTGCTTACTCGTATCCTACCATATATATTTGAGGATCCCGACTGGAGAGGATTTTTCTGGAGTACGCTACCTGGCAACACTGCAGAAGATGGGGCAGAGGTATTCTGAAATTTTTTTTGAAATTTCTTTGTGCTATTTTTTTACGAAATTAATGTGCTAGATTTTTGTCCAAACAGTATAATTTTATGTATTGGAACTGTCAATCAAGATAGTTGCATATATGACAAGCAAATCAGTAACATTGTTATGAGCAGTATCTGCAAGACGATAATATCTGTCCTTTATATGATAAACAGAAATCCATATAGACATGAGTAACTATGGCTGAATGTAACTTCTGTTTACCTTGTAAATATGTTATATTGGTCAGATTATGTTTTGCATTCACTGTGAAAATTAGACATTATTTCCTAATTTGTAGATGTTAGACTGAAACTCAAAACCTCTTGTTCCTTGCTCTTTGTGGCAGCTTAATCATAGTTACTCATCACCCATTAATACCTACGATATATTTTCCAAGATTTTTAAAAAGCGGGTAAAGCTAATGTTAACGTCCATTTCCTCACTCGAAAGTGATGTCAGTGATGGGCGAGCCCAGGATTTGAATCCCGTACACACTGATCCGTGGTAAAATATCTTACCGACATCGCCACTGGCGATAATAAAATGAATTAATAAGATTATTAATAAGATTGTTTAGAATTTTGTTATTGTGGACCCCTTTGTTTCTTGTTGAATCAGAAAATGTTGCAGGCGAGACGTAAGGACTTTCTCTTAATATCGCTGACTCTTTTAAGTTGCTTGAAGCTACGCTTGAAGCTATCGAATTCTTGTTTTGTATTCTATTACATTATTAACTATTCTTATATAGTATTATTATTTTAGGTTTAGTAACATTTCGTATATTTGTTCATCACGGCGCAGATTATACAAACAATAGGAATTCTGCATGTAGTTAGATAAAAAAATAACAATACAAAATATTGCACTGTTGTACTACTACTTTTGTACATTTGTATTAATGTTCTGTACTACTGTACTATATTACTATATTGCACTTTTGTACTAGTACTTTTGTATTACTGTTCTGTATTACTGTACTGTATTACTACATTGCACTTTTGTACTAGTACTTTTGTATTAATGTTCTGTATTACTGTACTGTATTACTATATTGCACTTTTGTACTAGAACTTTTGTATTACTGTTCTGTATTAATGTTCTGTATTAATGTTCTGTATTACTGTACTGTATTATATTGTACTTCTGTACGGTACTACGTACGGTACTGTACTACTGTGTTGTAATACTGCGCTGTACTACTGCGCTGTACTACTGTGTTGTACTACTGTGCTATACTACTACGCTGTGCTACTGCGCTGTACTATTGTATTGTTTACTGCTGTTTTGTAGAATGAGAGCATTCCACTGGCGCAGTCTCTTATATCTGCTCTCTGTGTAAGTCTTCTTCTTTATTTAACTATTCTATTGCCGTCTGTTGAATATCCATACATATTAGTTGAAATGATATAGAGCATAGTCTCTCTCTCTCCTCTCTCACTCTGCTGGAAATGATATTTTACATTGTATTTTAAATTTATATTTATATTAAAATATTATTAAATATATATATCTAAGATATTAAATTGTGTTTTACTGGTAGTATTAATTACTAATAATTAATTAAAATGATGCTCATTCATGTTGCTGCACCAACTTGTTAAACATGTGTCAGTTAAGATATGGGATATGGTATCACTGCAATCTGTGAATTGTCATAGAAATTTATACCTTTCATTGGTGCAATCAAGGACACAATATAGCATTGAAGTTTATGCTAATACAACCAAACAGTTGCTTCAACCCTTACATGTTGCATGTAACCGTATTCTGAGAACTTTACAGAATAAACACAAGTTTCATAATGTTAAGCAACTTTATATGAATTATAATGTATTACCAATTTTTCAGTTATTCCAACTACATACTGGTAAACTTGTTTTTAAATGTATCAATTTCCCCGATCTGACTATGTCAGTATCCATAAATGTATTTTATTTCTAATCAGATCTCGTTTGTGTATAATACAAGGCTATCCGAGACCAATTATTTGTGTTCTAGAACAACTTCGGAATTTTTTAAATCTTATGTCTATAACTTTGTCAATTCTTGGAACCAAATACCTCCTGATATCCGCAGTTCGAGGTCCCTAGCTGAATTCACTAAACGTTACAAATATATATTGTTTGATGGTTTGTAAATTACTAAATTTTGTTTTTTTTGTGTAAATGTCCAGCTAGAATTGTTGCTTAGCTAAAGTGTGTATTTAAGTTGATTTTGCATTAAACATGACATTAATATAGTTGTAGACGGTGGTCAGCTAGATAAGATGTGTATCATCTTCCCTGACGGCCGTTGTTCTAGTTTCTTAAGACTGTTTGATACCCTGTGTTTCTGGGAATTTTTTATTTCATTTCTTTTAAATGTTTATTTCTATTTGCATTTGTCAGTGATTTGGTGTTGATGCTGAAATAAACACATCTCTCTCTCTCTACAGCACCTTATGCTAAAACTGAATTTAGTTTAATATTCCAACAACAATACTACCTTTACTCAGTGAATAGCACAATTTCATAACTTTTCCACTTTGCTATTGTTTGAAAAATATGATGTGATAAATATTTTAATTTTACTTCAATTTTGTCGAAATGAGTAGACACATTTCAGAGTCAAAGTGTCAACAATGGATGCGGCAAGTTGAGATTTAAGAAAGCTGGTTAACGAATTAAACTCTAAGCGTGTTAATCATAACAAAACAACAGTGATTATCTTAATAATACTTAAAATCAATATTAAACTTAAATTTAGATTTCCAGTTAAAACTTTTTTAGTATTATATAAATATTTATCACAAGCCTTCCAGAGATTTGAACCTGCAAGCAATTTGCATCTATATTATATTTGTACTTTATTATTGAATTTATGTGCTTATTAATATTTTTAAATGTCATATTTGTGTGTTTATAGGACCTGCTATTTTGCCCAGACTTTACAGTGGGGACAACCAAGAAATCTGGACCGGTATATTAAAAATAATTTACTATTTTTTATCTTGTTTAATATTTTCAAATATACATGTTGAAGTGAGTTTAAATCTGAAAGTAATTAGAAAGAATGTTTAATAATAGTTTATTTCCAAAAATGTGTCAATATTAGAGTATTGTTGTACCGAGAGTTGGATTGATTGACTAATAAAAGAAAGTTAAAAAGTAAATATAAAAAGTAAAAATAAAAGATAGATAAAAAGTAAAGATAAAAAGTAAAAATAAAAGAGAGATCTAAAGAGAGAGAGATATGTTTATATATATTTATTTCAGCATCAACCCGACACCAAAATGACACCACATACGTTAACACAAATTGAAATAACATTTAAACATTTAAAAAACAATAAAAAATTCTAAGAGATACAGGTAAAGATAGATAGACTGATGAATTGATCAATAAATCAATTGATTGTTTGATGGATTGATTGATGGATGGATTGATTGAGTGATCAATTGATTGATTGATTGGTGCAGGAGAGCCCGGACGACATGTCAACGATAGACAGCTGTGAGTACATATGGGAGGCGGGGGTGGGGTTCACTCACACACCCCCCACCTCATCAGGCTACAATCATCACAGGACTGAGTTGCTTAAGCTGCTCCTAACATGCTTCTCCGAGGTCATCTACCTGCCTCCTGTCGGTATGTCTGCTTATATCCTTCTGTCTTCTCTTGTATGTGTGTGGCTTCTTGTGTGTTGTTGTATTTGTATGTCTGCTTCTATCCTCTCTTCTCTTGTATGTATGTGGCTTCTTGGCAGGAGGCAGTGGCGATGTCGGTAAGATACTCGACCGCGGATTAGTATGTGCCGGGTTCAAATCCTGGGCTCGCCCGTCGCTGACATTGCTTTCCAGTGAGGAAACTGACATTAACATTACCTTTACCAGCTTTTAGCTTTTTTCTTATGTATTTGTGTGTTGCTGTATTTGTATGTCTGCTTGTATATGTGTTCAAACTTGTAGGGGTGTGGCTGGTTATATGTGTGTTTGTTTGTATGTGTATCTCTGTGTGTATATGTATCATTGCTTAGGTGTACATCTGCTTATATCTGTATGCGTCTGCTTGTATGTGTGAATTTGCACATTGGCTTGTATGTTTATCTCAGCTAGTATGTGTGTTGACTAATTTCTATACTGATTGATTGATAGCTAGGCTTTAAAAACTAGATCCAAACCAACGTCAGAAAAGGCATTTGGTTGGTGAGCGCGTAGGCTCCAGTATTTGCCACAAAAACTCAAATGAATGGATAACCGTGGGACAGGGAGTACTGGAGAAAGTCTATTCGTATCCTGACCCTGGTTAAACTATCTATTTAAGGGATTTAAGGGAAGATGATGATAGGTAGTTGTTATTAATTATTAACAACTGCCCGCATTAACTGATTAATTGACTGATATATCTTAATTGATTAATTCGACTACTTACAGCTGACGCCCACTCCCGCCCCAACCAGTGGATCTCGTACTTCACGTCAACAGACAACCGCCACGCCCTGCCACTCTTCACGTCTCTACTCAACACTATCTGCGCATACAACCCGGTGGGGTACGGCATGCCCTACAACCCCCTCATGTTCAGCGACACACTCGAGCCCCTTGTGGAGACAGCCCTGCACGTGCTCTGTGTCACGCTCGACACCGAATCTGTCAGTCAGGCCGTCGCTCCATCGGAGCTCATCGCTGGCTCAGCCAAGCAGCAAAACACTGAGGTATGGTGATTATATATATATATATATATATATATATATATATTATATATATATATTATATATATATATATATATATATATATATATATATATAAATGGCAACAGTAAGGGTGTGGATAAAGCATAGCCTTTAATCTTTAATAATAAGGTATGACAGCAAAACACTGAGGTATGAAGATATCCTAGGAGTCTAAAGTGTAGTTTAACATCAGTTTGATGTAGAGGTATGATGATTATATATATATTTATATATATATATATATATATTATATATATAATCATCAAATATATATATATATATATATATATATATATATATATATATATATATATTTGTTTTTATAAAATATATTTATATATATACACACATGGAGCCAACAGTATATAAGAAGTTCCTTAATAATAATTTGTTGCACGGAACATATTGGCATACCCAGGGTTATGTATTCATTCATGATGGTCAACGCGGTACTTATTTGCGAGATTTATCGTCATAATCCAAATTTATTGAGAGGCTGATTTTGGAATTTAGTTACCTTTAAATGAGAGTCGACTTGAATCGGATTTGAATTGCATTTATACTGTTATTACTGGTATTGCGAATAAATATACTACTATAATTGTAATAAAATTATAGTTAGAATTATTTTTTTAATTTTCCATTTAGAATTGTAATTACATATTGTAATCAATTGATTGATTGTAGTTAAATGGACCAGAAAACCTGTTTGTTAACTATCTCTCCAGGATTCACAGAGAAGAGGTTGGAAAATTATTTGAGTTCTTTTCTTGATCTTTATTTGTTAAACTACATTGCTATATTTATAGAATTATTTATTTTTGTAAAGCGACACATTGTACACCACTTCTGTATATTTTGAGTAGATTTTTAATACCTTTATTGTGCAGCACTGCTACTGCTACTATATTTCTTGATTATTATATTTATTTATTTACATTTAGGAAAACTGAGTTCTTTTCTGGATCGTTACTGTTAAACTCATACATGTATATACTACTATATTTGTAGAATTTTCAAAATTTTTGTAAAGTGGCCACTTATATTTGTTGATTATTCTATTCGTGTATGTACGGTTTCGTTGTGCAGGACTTTGCGTTCATACTGAAGGGACTGACTCGTCTGTTGAACAATCCTCTGATGCAGACGTATCTGCCTGGGTCCTCCAAGAAAATCCAGTTCCATCAGGAACTGCTCGTCTTCTTCTGGAAGATCTGCGACATCAATAAGGTATGTCTCTTCTGCAGCAGCTGCAACTCAGAAGCAGCTGTGGTATGCTGTATCACTGCAGCTGCTGTATCATTGCATCAGCTGTATATCTGCAGCAGCCGTATCTCTGCAGTTGCTGTATCAATGCATCAGCTGTAGCGCTGCATAGCTTCTATACTGTAGCAGTTGCACTAGCTTTTGGTTACTGGCTTATGCGTTTTTATTAAAACTTGGAAGGTGACTCAGACTAACTTTACACGCCGTGCTCTATATGGTTTTCTGCTCAATATAACGTGTATTTATAAGAGACTAATTACTTGCTATAGCTGCAGACTTAATGATCGTGTTGATTGTTGATTGTCTGCCTCTTATGTTGATTCTCGAGTTCATTTGAAGATACTTTAGGCTAGTCTATCAGTGATTGACTGATTAATGTGAAACAGCCGTAAGAATACTGCCTCCCTTCCCTAATTCTTCTGCTCTTCTACTCTGACCCCTGATTGATTGATTAACTGATTCAGTAATTAATCGATTGATTACCTGATTCAATAATTAATCGATTGATTGATTAACTGATTCAATAATTAATCGATTGATTGATTAACTGATTCAGTAATTAATCGATTGCTTGATTGACTGATTCAGTAATTAATCGATTGTTTGATTAACTGATTCAGTAATTAATCGATTGATTGATTAACTGATGCAGTAATTAATCGATTGATTGATTAACTGATTTAGTAATTAATCGATTGATTGATTAACTGATTCAGTAATTAATCGATTGATTGATTGACTGATTCAGTAATTAATCGATTGATTGATTGACTGATTCAGTAATTAATCGATTGATTGATTAACTGATTCAGTAATTAATCGATTGATTGATTAACTGATTCAGTTATTAATCGATTGATTGATTACCTGATTCAGTAATCAATCGATTGATTAATTACCTGATTCAGTAATTAATCCATTGAGTGATTGACTGATCCATTGACTGATAAATTGATCTATCCATTAATTGATTGATTGATTTGTAGAAGTTCATGTACTACGTATTGAAGAGCAGCGATGTTCTTGATGTTCTTGTTCCTATTCTCTTTTTCCTCAACGACGCTAGATCAGATCAGTGTATGGCGCTCTTCCTGTTGTATTCAATAGCCAAAAAAACTAAGTTTTATTTTAGTATTTTGGTTCATGGTACAAGAATAAATTTATGTTCAGAAATTTGTCATGTAGTTTTCTACTGCTTGCTTTTTTCGTGTATTTATCTGTTTATCTAACAACATATTTAATGATTTTATTGAGCGAATATTTGCATTCAACTGCATTCAATTTTAATGTCAAATGTTTTTAATCGACATTAAGGAGTTCAACATTGTTGAATATTGAATTGTTGAACAATGTTGAATTAAAGAATGTTGAATTAAAGAATGTTGAATTAAAGAATGTTGAATTAAAGAATGTTGAATTAAAGAATGTTGAATTAAAGAATGTTGAATTAAAGAATGTTGAATTAAAGAATGTTGAATTAAAGAATGTTGAATTAAAGAATGCAGACATTTATTAATTAAACGTTTGTCTGCAGATTTTTTATTTAAGTACTTGGAATTAAAATGTTTGCCTGGGAAAAAAAAACTCGCCATTAGTTATGAGTAGAAAATACTGAGTTGCTTTCCCAACTACAATTTAGAATATAGCTAATAGCTAGGGTAGTTCTGATGTGTGTGTGTGTGTGTGTGTGTGTGTATATATATACTGGATGTAGGTCTGATTTATATGTGCGTATATGTGCTCTAGAGGTGGGTGTGTTATACATTGATGTGTTATTAGTGTTTATATGTAGATATGTGTAGCTAGGGTAGGGTTGATGCACATTGGTGTGTTTATATGTGTGTTTATGTGTTTATATGTGTATTTATGTGTTTCTATCTGTAGCTAGGGTAGGGGTGATGCACATTGGTGTATTTATATGTGTGTTTATGTGTTTATATGTGTATTTATGTGTTTCTATCTGTAGCTAGGGTAGTGCTGATGCACATTGTTGTTTATGTGTATTTATATGTTTTTATGTGCATTTATGTGTTTATATGTGTAGCTAGGGTAGGGGTGATGCACATTGGTCTGTTTATATGTGTATTTAGGTGTTTCTATGGGTATTTACGTGTTTCTATGTGTAGCTAGGGTAGGGGTGATGCACATTGGTCTGTTTATATGTGTATTTAGGTGTTTCTATGGGTATTTACGTGTTTCTATGTGTAGCTAGGGTAGGGGTGATGCACATTGGTCTGTTTATATGTGTATTTATGTGTTTCTATGGGTATTTACGTGTTTCTGTGTGTAGCTAGGGTAGGGTTGATGCACATTGGTGTGTTCATATTGCTGCTATTGAGTGGAGAGAGGAACTTTGGAGTGAGACTGAACAAGCCGTACACTCTGAGAGCCCCTATGGACATCCCTGTCTTCACTGGATCACATGCCGACTTCCTCATCGTTGTGTGTATCTTGTTCCTCTCTCATCTCTTCTCTTTCCTGTTCTCTTGTAACAACACTTGTTCCTCTCTCATCTCTTCTCTTTCCTGTTCTCTTATAACAACACTTGTTCCTCTCTCATCTCTTCTCTTTCCTGGTCTCTTGTAACAACACTTGTTCCTCTCTCATCTCTTCTATTTCCTGTTATCTATATTAAATAGGCTCCCTACTACTATATCTCTTTCAGTAAGATCTTTCTCGTTCTGTAAGAATATTCTCTTTCACGTCAGTTCGATGGCCAATATGATGGCACTCTTGTCTGACAAGCGCGAGTCTTCAATTCAAATCCCAGTCTCCGATAACAAACTAATTGTACTGAAATTAAAAACCTAACTTGAATATTTTTAATTATAGATTTTGAACGACTTTAAGGAGTCTGTGGAAGCCTTGAATGACTTTACAGTCAGTTGTAAAGTTAATTACTGAACTTAAATTTTTTCTAAATACTGGATTTTAAAGGTTCAAAATAGTTACTTAAACTTTTAAAATCTAAATTATTAAATTTGAAATACTAACCTTTTAAGGTATAGGGGTAAATTTGAGAACTTTCATCTATTTTCAATGCATGGTGTGTTTGTATGACTAGGTATTCCACAAGATCATTACGACAGGACATCAAAGGCTGCAGCCATTGTTTGACTGTCTCCTCACTATCATTGTCAATGGTCTGATTGTCTAATAGTGCTTATTTCTATATCACAGTCAATTGTCTGATTGTCTCATAGTGTTTATTTCTATATCATTGTCAATTGTCTGATTGTCTCCTGCTGTCTGTTTCTATAATGTTATACTTATGTGCTACAAACACACAACCTTAAATGGCAA
Organism: Enchytraeus crypticus; assembly: GCA_905160935.1. Classification (NCBI taxonomy): domain Eukaryota; kingdom Metazoa; phylum Annelida; class Clitellata; order Enchytraeida; family Enchytraeidae; genus Enchytraeus; species Enchytraeus crypticus. The sequence goes on from CAJHZI010000038.1 coordinate 23,543, forward strand.
TACTTAAATAAACGATAGAGCAGTTTGAGCACTAGGAACACTGCTATTAGAATACTACAATAATATAATTCTAAGTATATTTTACTACTTTAATGTTTTACTCTGTGACTGGATTGATAAAACCTTTGATTCTAGATTTGATAAATAGATAAAATTTTATATAATCTTGGTGATTACAAAGTTCTCGAGACGAAGGTAAAGGAATGGTCCAACTTGTAAGGTTTACTGCATGTAAACTGTCATGCTATAAATTTAAGCTTTATCAGAATAATTAGCTAATACTGCTGCTGTCAAATATTATCATTAATCTAACAAACAAATTGAGTTACTGTGTAGCTTACTGTGGAGATGATAAAGAAGACTGTATTGGTAAAGATCATGAAAACGATCCTATCGTTAAATCTGAAGTGGTTGACTGATATATTGATCGATCAATTGATCGATCAATTGATTGATTGATTTATTGATTGATTGATTAATTGATTGATAGATTTATTGATTGATTAAACAGTTTCACCCTACCTGAAGACTCTATCAATGGTTGCCAGCACCAAGCTGCTGCACTTATTAGAGGTACAATGGATTCCTTGTCAAGTGATATGAATAGTTAATTTGTCACTATCAAATTTTTATTTTTATTTATGATCCATTTAGAATGCGCCAGACTGATCATGCAGCCCTTTACTATTCACAACGATGCAGATACAATTGTAGATACATGCAACTAGTAATTATAAGTAGATTACTCCTTATAGATATTTACTTGTTAGTAATAAACCGATTTCTTTTGTTTTTTTATGTTGTCAAGAACTCAAATTATGAATTTATGTGTTGGCAATTTCTAGAAGATATAGGATTTATAAAATGAAAATAAAGTCAACAGCTGCTGCAGCGTCACAGCTGCTGCAGCATTACCGCTATACTTATTGGTTAATAGTATAGATAGCATAACAACATTGGGGACACTGTTAAATGAGATTGTAAGCTTTATTTTCAAAATGTATTGTTACTGACTTTACTTACTAGCATAGCATAAATAAATTATTTATTAGTGATAAATAATTTATTGACTGTCACACTAATTCTTCACCTATTGACTGGTTCGATTTATTGATTGAAAGATTGATTGACTCACCGACTGACTGATTGATTAATTGAGAGAGAGAGACTCAATGTTTAATTCATTGACAATTACAGATTAAAAATACAGATTCAACATAGTGTAGACCATAGTAACACAAAACTATAAAAAGTGCAGTTAAAATAAACACAGGTGTGCAAATGTGCTCAAGGCATAGCAATCAAATAGCTACCAGCATATCGGCCACCAGTGAGGGCATATCCCTATCTTGCTGGCCACCGATAAAACATATAATCACGTCAATTTACATAAGTTATTAGACTTTATAAATATAGCATAATTAGGCTGTAATATCGATCCAGACTAGAAATTAAGTTAGTAAGAATATAGCAGATTAAACAATAAATCGACACTCAAGAAACATGAATAATTATGATAACCAACTAGCATGTAGATGATTTTTAAGAAGTTTTTGGAATCTATTACGGTTTTGGATGGATCTGATATTGTCTGGTAGACTAGTCCAAATTTTGTAGCTGTTGAATAGCGTCGAAGAGAAGAATGCACGGTTAGATTGTAAACTTGTATAGATGGTCAGTTAATGATAATCTGGTTATGTAGTTGTGCGAGGTTTTACTATGAATAAAACGATCACTAATAACAGTAGACAAATTATTAGGAAAGTGTAAATGCTTATATATAAGTTTAGCAATTGAGAATTTGTGTAAAAGGGCAATTGGAAGGATATCATAATTCACAAAGTTGTTTAACATTGTAGAAGCGGTTATGATTTTGTAGATTCCTCAAGACTTTATTAATAGAAACATGTAATGGATGAAGAGCAGACTCAGTTGCATTACCATAAACTTCAACTCCATACGTAATATATGAGTATATAAGAGTATGAAAAATTATTTCACGACAGTAAGCAGGTAGAAATTGTTTTCGAGCATATAGCATAGAGTTTAGATTATTGATTGTTTTAGATAAATATATAATATGTTGTTTGAAATTTAGATTATAATCAATCCATATACCTAGGAATTTGATTGAGTTAACTTTGTTGAGCTCGACATTATTCAAATTAATCTTAAGATTATGATCGTCAATGAATTGATCAGCAGCACTAGAGAAAAAATGATATACGCAGATTTAGAGATATTAATTGTTAAACGATTGCATTTAAACCAATGGAATAACTTATCACAGATATAATTACTTGAATTAAATAAACCCATTAAATTACTTTCACTAACAAATATGTTAGTGTCATCCGCAAATAACTTCAAATTAATATTATTGCAAGCGTATTGGATATCGTTAATATAAATATAATTAATTATATTATTTAATATAAATAGGAGCGGCCCAAGAATAGAGCCTTGAGGGACACCTGTAGTAATTGGTGAGGTAGAATAAATAGTGTTTCCAATACAGGTAAATTGGGATCTACCAGATAAATATGAAGTAAGAAGGTTAAACACGTTACCCCTGAATCCATAGTGATATAATTTATGAAGAAGGATCCCATGATCAACCGTATCAAATGCTATTGAAAGGTCGAGAAACATGCCTAGATGTGGTTTTTGTTGCCTTTTGCCATACTAATCATATTGCAGCTACTGAACAAGGCATCAGTGGTTGAGTGGCCATGACGAAAACCAAATTGATTTTTATAGAGTATATGATATTTATTGAGATATGCCATAGCTCGTTTATAAAGTATTTTTTCAAAAATTTTACTAGTTGTATTTAAAAGGGATATAGGCCTATAATTGTTGATACAATCGTGCTTACCTTTTTTGAAACTGGAAATAACTTTAGATAATTTAAAAGCCGTTGGAAATACGCCAAATTCAAAAGATTTATTAATTATATGACAAATTGGATGAGCAATTATTTCAGAGGCAATTTTCAAGATTTTGCTACTTATATTATCAGGGCCAGTTGAATTTGTGTTTTTTAGTGAGTTAATAATGTTTAGAACCTCAGTGGGATCAGTAGGGGCCAGAAATATACGTTGGTTAAAGTTTTCATGTAGGTATTCATTACATTTGGCGATTGATTGATTGGTTGATTGATTGATTGACTGATTGATTGATTGATTGACTGACTGACTGACTGACTGATTGATTGATTGACTGACTGATTGATTGAGCGATTGATTGATTGATTGATTGATTGATTGATTGCAGGCATTCTCCACACCCTGGTTTCTCTATGCTAACCCTACCAATCATCATCTGGTGTTCTTTCTGCTGGAAGTCTTTAACAACATCATACAGTACCAGTTCGATGGTTAGAACTTCACTGCTTTGAGTCACTGAATAATAATAATAATAATAATAATAATAATAATAATAATAAAGGTTTAATGTCCATTTCCTCATTCAGGGATTATGTCAGGGACGTTCCTACAGCACACATCACTTATTTCTTCATGTTGTCAGGGTTCAAACTATCTCTTTAACGTCTCTGTAATTCAGTATAGAAGATTTTCAGAGTATAGTCTCTATTCCGATAAATCCTACAATTTTGGTCTGCATAGAGTTCTTAGATGTGGCTGTTAAACCAGTTCTACGGCAGTTGTTTAGCTGCGGAATATTCCTAGGTAATGATTCCAGAATTCAGCCATTATTCACACATGTATTCTTCTGTTGACTTGTAGGTAATGTGTCTGGAAATCATCCCTTATTCACATTCGTATTCTTCTCTTGTAGGTAACTCGAGCCTGGTGTACACAATCATACGCAAGAGAACGGTGTTTCACCAGTTGGCCAACCTGCCTACAGATCACATTTCTATAGCGAAGGCTCTGACAAAGAAGGGCAAGAAGACCGGCGACATGCCGCTACGCAAGGAGTCATCACACAGTGAGCCGCCCTCGATGGAGGGCTCTGTGCCAGCAGCCGAGGCTGAGCCAGGCACCCTACAGGCCACACTGGCTGCCACTCCAGGTCAGTCACGAGTGATAACGGCTGCTTGTGCGAGTAGTGGCGGTGTGTGTGTGAATGAGTGCGTGTGGGCTGATTGTGCGTGTATGAATGTGCGTGTGTGCTGAGTGTGCGTGTGTGTGAGTGTGCTAGTGCATGTGTGAGTGAGTGTGTGTGAGTGCTCAAGTGCGTGAGTGGGTGTGAGTGTGCAAGTGCGTGTGTGAGTGCTGGGATGCGGGGGTGTTAGTGTGTGTGTGCGCGTGAATTGTAAGGAGTGTAGTTAGTAATTTTACTACTACTGGAACTGTTGTCTCTACTAATACATAACACTTACAATTCTAATTATTTTTGATATGCCTGAGTGTGTGTGTGCTGTGGGGACGGCCCTGACATTTCTCTTGTATGAAGAAACGAACTTAATTATTATAATATTATTATTATATAATTGCAATAAGGGTATAACTTATCTGCTCGAATGGATGTAGCACTGTGTAGAAGCTTCATTCTGCGCTTGTTCTGCTTCTTAGCGATATTTTCAGCGTTTCATCAAATTTATTTTAAGGCCGAAAATCGCATAGAGTCAAGAATATGATATAAGATCTCATAGAGTCAAGAATAAAAAATAAGATATCATACAGACAAGAATAAAAGATAACATGTCATAGAGTCAAGAATAAGAAATAAGATCTCATAGAGTTAAGAGTAAGTGATAAAATTTCACAGAGTCAAGAATAAGAAATAAGATCTCATGGAGTAAAGAATAAGAAATAAGATCTCATAGAGTTAAGAGTAAGAGATAAAATTTCACAGAGTCAAGAATAAGAAATAAGATCTCATGGAGTAAAGAATAAGAAATAAGATCTCATAGAGTCAAGAATAAGAAATAAGATCTCATAGAGTTAAGAATAGGAAATAAGATCTCATAGAGTTAAGAGTAAGAAATGAGCGGAGAATTTCTGGGTTTATTTGTTCAGAGGTTGTTTGATGGGTGATGGTTCGAGGGTGTGAAAGTGCCATTTAATGAAATTAATTTATCAATTAATTGGATAGTCTGGACTTATACTTACTGTTTAGTTAGTCAACTCCTGCCCTATATTGGTTGATTACTGTCTATTATTCTAATTTAATTTATTAATGTTAGTGAATTTATATACATTTATTAAATTATTTATTTTGTATCTTTTTAAGAATCATAAATCAATCAGCTTTTTTGTGATCATTACTTCATTTTTATCTAGTCTAGTCCCATTAATTTTTTCATAGATTGTCAAATTTTTATCGATTTTTTTGTCTATTTTTAATGTATTTCAGCGATTCTAATACAGCTTGTACAGTCCTACTATGGTAGAAATCGTTTCAAGTTATACTTTTAGTTTGACTAGCATTCTATAAGTCTCTTTGTATGATCAAGTGTTGCTCCCTTGAATTTAACAATTAGTTAAACAATTTCTGAAATAAATTAAATTACGAAATGAGTTCAATCTAAAATCACTGTTTGTAGAATCATTTAACACTAAGGAACTGACAGCATGATAATGGAAAACCACTGCAGTAACCTCAATTTTTTAATATAAGCATTTCTTTGGGGATTATAAGTTTAAGTTGGTTGAATGAATGCTAATGCGTGTGCTTATTAAAGAGTGAAATAAGTGTTTTTGTGGCAGTTAGTTCAATTTTGTTCTCTTATGCTGCTTGAAACAGTGCTTGGAGGTTGAATTTATTAATGTACTTTATCAGTTTAAGACTGAAGAGCTGGACGTTAAGCTAGAGCGAGGTAGACCACAATTGACTTGGGATGCGGTAATTAAGAAGGATATGAAAAATAGGGGATTTACTGATGATATGGTGTGGGACAGGGAGGACTGGAGAAAGTCTATTCCTATCGCGACCCTTGTTAAACTGGGATTTAAGGGAAGATTACGATGATGATGATGATGATGATGATGATGATGATGATGATCAGTGACTATGTCTATAAGACTTAAATTGATCCCAATGTCTTGCTGATAAATATGTGTAAGAAAGCTGTAATTTTATGTGCAATTTTATCAGAATAACGTATTTTGGGTTAGGTTCATTAACATGATTTGATATAAATTACCTATTTCTAAGCTGTTATCGTTCGTCTACGAGATACAAATTACTAATCGTTATATAACATTATCATGAAAATTTCCTCTAATCGTTATTTAACTTTATTTGTTGTTAGCAAATAATTTTTAGCTCATCTTTAGAGCCTTATTGAAGATTTTGTTCTAAATATTTCTTTGCTATAGTAATTTCGACTCCTTTTTTTACTATTTGTCTTTGTTTTTCAATATTTTAATGTTTTTTTATTGTTTAATCATTTCTTAATTTCTGACTTTACTTTGTTCTGGGTTTCATCATGGAAAACCATCTAGCAACGCTAGCATATTTTAAGCTATTATCAAAACCATCTTGTTCTTCTCTTACTGGCTTCAGTATCCTTCTGTTTCAAATATCTTGGATTTTACTGACGTCATTCTATGTTGTATTTTATTATAGAATTATTTTGTGCTTGTCCCCTGGTCTGTATCTCCCAGACTCTATCCTTTCACTGTCTTCACTCTAATAAACTGCTTTCACTGAGCTGTCTAACAGATTTCTCTTACCTAAACCTGATTTAGTTCAATGTTTTGTTTCAATGTTTTAAGTAACATGAACTGTTTTAGAGCTGGTAGGCAGGTGGACATTGGCGGGCCCCCTATAAGTTTAAATTTCCCAGCTCCCCCTCCCCCTCTACCTCAATTATTTGAGTATGAATAACCTGAAGCTAATAAATAATGTTCTGTGAGGTCTTCTGAGCTTGAGGTTAAGTTTGTATAATTCTTTCTGATCTCTTCTTCCACTCTACTAACAGTTATTTAACTAAAACGATTCTGCTGAAACAAGAACTAGTAAATGATTAGTTACTTTGTTTCTTAATTATGGAATAATTTATTTGAAATTCTAGCAGTGACATTCAGAGTTTAATCTTGAACTCCTAAGTTATAATTCCAATAGGCATGTAATAATCGTGAATAAAGAATGATCAAATAATCTAAGTGAGTCTAACAGCTGTGATAGCTTGGGCTGGTGACCTATTAAGAAATGTTTTGATACAGGTGTACTTGACCAGATAGCTGCAGCATCTGAACGCTTCCTACTTTACACTAGAGAATTTCTTCTTACCCTGCTAGCTTTCTCAATAACTTAAATGTAAAAGTAGCAAAACTAGAAGCACTAATAAAACCTTAAATTTATTTCATCGCTCGAAATAGCTTTCAGAGCCATTCAGAAGGGTCATCTTAAAATTCAAATAAACTTTTTCTTAAACAGGCGGAACATTGCCCATATCCACTTCAACGGTAGAAAGATCTGGTAAATCAGAAGGGGCTCTGTGTAAGGGGGAGGAAGCCATTGGATATGGGGGAGAGGGTGCGAGCCACACTCCGCTTCAGCAGCAGCTGCTACAGCACTGGCAGCAGCAACTGGAGCAGCATAGACAGCAGCTGGCGCAGCGTCAGCAGCTGTCCAGCAGTCCCACCACGCAGCAGCTGATGACGACAGCTGTGCGCATGCAGTCCTCCAACCCTTGGGCTGAGAGCATACAGAACTCTGCTGAGTATGGTAACATCGGCATATCTGTCGTACGTCTGCACAAAGCCAACAGAAGCGCCAGTCTAGACTCTTCGGCGGCTAGACGGGTTGAGGCTAATGAAAAGCTGAAGAAGAGTTCACAGTCTGCTCTACAGAGTGTCCACAAAGCTGCCGCCTTTAGGAAACTTTCCGAAACCAATGCAAGGAGAAATTCACTAGAGACTGAAGCAGAGACCGTGTCTGAGAAAGTAGGCGACATGTCCGGAGATAAGAGTAAGAAAGGGCAGCAGATACCTTTATCAGTGATTGCTAGGTCTGCTGGGAAGACATCGGCGTCATCGGCAGAGGCAGCTTGTACTGGTGGTGAAACCTCCTCAGAGATTAGTGACCTAAAGAAGCGAGTGATTGCTGATGTGCTGGGTAAGAGCTGACAGCATGATGCTTGAGAAGTTATTAGTCTGGGAATAGTGGTGCAGTGGACATGGGAAAGAATTATTTAGCCTGCCTGCTAGATTTGTCTACATTTTTTCTAAGCCGTCTCTAGATTTTTTATGCATTCATGGTAAAGCTAAGTTGTACCCCTTTCGTAATTTTGCATTTTGGTATTGCTGTTGGGTATTGCTTCTGTAATTTTTTGTGCTTGTGATAGTTTAATTTTGCTCTTGGTAGTGTGCAATTTTTATCTGGCTTTTGCATTGGTAGTTTCGTTTTTATGTAAACGTTAGCTAATTTAACGTGATCTCTACCACTGACTTTCAATCCACGATAGCCTCTTTGTTTGCCTGACTTCAGTTATATTTCAATTGGATCACTTGGCAAGTTAGTCATTAATTTTCATTATTTAGCTCGATTCTACACGCGATTTTACTCTTCTTACCGGCTTGACTAGATTTATACTATTTTTGTTTGACATTACTTCTCCTATTTTCTACTTTCGACTTCTTGTTAAATTAAGGAATTGTTTTACATTGATTTTCGCTCAACAAGTCTGGAGCATAATGAAGCTTATTATAGCTGTTTAAGAACGTTTATGAAATAGTGAAAGCTGTTGGATTTGTCATAGTTTATCTTGTAAATATATATGATGCCTTCCCTACTCGCCTGTGTAGAGTAGAGTGGTAACTGGTCTATGATATTGTCGTCTCTCTCTCTCTCTTAGTGCACTGCCTACTGGCAGGTCCATGGTATATAACGCCTCCATGGATCTGCCAGTGGGCAGTGCACTAAGAGAGAGAGAGAGAGAGACTGTCGTCTAAACGCTGTTATTCTATTTTTGAGGCATGGACAAATAAATAACTTGTGCTTAGATTTTTTGTATTTGCGGATAATCTCTGCGTTATGTCGCTGAGTGTTCTTGGAATTTAAAGGTCAACGCTGCTTTGTTGCTATAAGCGGGCTATATTGCTTCTGTTTCTTGACATCTGGGCTTCTAAGATACGCCGAAGATTAAGTTACATCAAGAACTGCGTTGTCAGAACTCTTACTGATTGTAGAGACGTTAACGAGTCTGCAGTGACGAGTGCAGCTAGCAATTGTGCCGTGTTCTAGGAGAGTCAAAGGTTGATGAAGATGAGAGAGAGAGAGAGAGAGAGAGAGAGAGAGCTATGTTTAATGACATTATCATCAAAGCACGAAATACAAAATTGCACATACAAACGGGTCATGATAATCAGAGGAGCTGCATTAAGCATAGTGGCTACATGTATAAAACTTTATTTATTAGATATATATTGAAGTCAACGTTGAAGAATATTGCAATGCTTTGAATTACTTTACTTGCCTATATACTGCCTTTGATACACTCTATGTTTAATTTCTGTGTTATATACGTGTAAATTCGTGTGTGGTATGTATTTGATTAAGCAATAGTTAGATTAAATTCATAATTGAACTGTGTTTCATATGTGTATGTCTATATATCTATGATTCTGTAAGTGTGCAGTACATTGTGTCAATATATCTATGTTATGTTCTCTATATGTGCCGTACATTGTGTCTACGTATCTATGTTTTCTGTATGTGTGCAGGCATAGAGAAGATGACAGAGACCGCCCCAGCATCAGCTGTTCATGCTGACTCATCACTTGCTGGCACTCTGCCAGGTGATGACTCATCGGTACCTGTCACTCACGCTAACTTGTCTCCGCCCCCTGTGGGCAGAGCGGGTTACATAGGTGGAGAGAAAGCGGAGCCACGAGGCAGATCAGCTGACAGTGGGCCTGAGGGCATGTCTGAGGGCGAGGGGGAGGGGCTTGCAGCAGCTGAGGGCTCGAGAGCTAGCAGCAGAGCAGCAGCTGCGGTTAGTTAGCTGAGTACTTGTATTTAGTTGTTTAAAGATCTATTGATTAAGGATTGGCTGGTCTACTCGATTAAATGGTACTTAATCCTTTTAACTGAGGAAGACAACGGTAAACCACCTCAGAAGCTATACTTTTCCTAAGCTATAGGCTACATAAGGCATAGACTTTGAGAATTGATTAACTTGTTGATCTAAGGAGTGCTCTTGTGGAGCGAGACAGTAGACATTGAGTATGAATATGTACTTTGAACCTGCCACTTGGCAGAACACCGAAGAAGAAGTCTAATGGTGAGGATTTAGGTCAGAGTAGGTTGTCTAAAGTGTAGAAGTTGTCTAATGTATGTACGTATATATGTACTTTTGATATTGGCACTGTTTTCATCTGCGGCAAGACAATGTCGGTTTTGTGTTTTGTCAGAGTTTTTTAGATTTGAACTTTGCTTCTTAGCAGACTGTCTGGAACCAAATCCTTGTCCATCTGCAGCAGTCGGATCTTTCCGTTGTAGTTTATTAGATAAAAACTCTAGACTGTTGTATTCGATCGTGTGTATAACTAATTGTACTAGCACCACTGTGACGTGCTATTGAGTGTCCGCTTATATAAATATGCTCATTGGTATTATAACTATAACACTACCCAAACTATAAGGAAAGCGGAAGACAGAGAAGCGTGGAGGCATTATATACCATGGACCTGCCAGTAGGCAGTGGACTTACAGAGAGATAGTTATTATTAGCATTATTATTTTTGTTGTTGTTATTATTATTATTATTGTGGGTGGCTGCAATAAATCGTTATTGTTTAAATTGTCACTGTAGTATTCTAATGATTTCTAATCTCCTAGTGTCTAGTTCTCTATATTGCTTTGTTCTCTAGCCTACCCTACCTCCAGCCAGTCCCACTGGTTCAATCCAGTCTGCTCTGAGTGGCATGTCATTCAGTTCAGATAGATCAACGTTCAGCAGACGAACCAACCCTGCTTGGGTCGCTACTACAGATTGGGTTTGTGTTAAATCCATTTCTATATTACATTATGTGTGTGAGCTGAGGAAGGCATAGGCGGCCAACTCGTCAGAATAGTCAGAATAGTAGTATATCAAAAGAAACGTTAGAGGTGATTTAAAGGTCACTAGTATTTGGTCATGTAGAGGAAAATGGAAGATAGAGATAAGTAGAGGCGTTATATACCAAGGACTTGCCAGTAGGCAGTGCACTAAGAGTTCTGTTTCAATCATCGCCACGGGCTGGCGCCAGTGGCGATGTGGGTAAGATAGTCGATTGCGGATCAGTATGTGCGAAGTTCAAATCCTGGACTCTCCCGTCACTGACATCGTTTTTGAGTGAGGAAACTGACGTTAGGTCGAGCGTCATCGCCACGGGCTGCAGCCAGTTGTTAGCACTGCAGAAAATTTATTTCCATACTGATTTACACACAGGTTCAGCCATACATACAAACATACGTTACCACTGCAGACATTTTACTTCTACATAGTTTTACACACACGCACAGTCACTTAAGCAAGAGTTGCCACTGAGAAGTTTTTACTGTTATATTATTTGACAGGTTCAGTCGTGGAAACAGAAGTTACCTCTGCAGACGATCATGAGACTGCTACAGGTTCTGGTTCCTCAAGTGGAGAAAATCTGTATTGACAAGTATGATTGTTGCACTAAATGCTTCTCGGCTTCTTGTTCTCTAAATTTCATTTTGTTTCCATTTTAGTCACTTTATCCACAAGTGATGGAACAATTGTACACTGGAAAACATTTTAAAATCACCTCTGGCTAACCGCTTGTTTCGGTAATGGTCTTATTTTAATCGATTGATCGATTGTTTGATGCATTCATCAGAGAACGGAGTGATTGATTGACTGATTGATTGATTGATTTATTGATTGATTGATTTATTGACTGATTTGATTGATTCATTCATTCATTTACATATTTATTTATTTATTTATTGACTAATTGATTGATTGATTGATTGATCGATTGATTGTTTGATGCATTCATCAGAGAACTGATTGACTGATTGATTGACTGATTGATTGACTCACTGATTGATTGATCAGAGGACTGACAGATGAGACAGAGATCTTAAAGTTCCTACAGCACGGCACTCTGGTAGGGTTGCTGCCGGTACCTCATCCTATACTGATCCGCAAGTACCAGGCGAACAGCGGTACGACCATGTGGTTCAGGACCTACATGTGGGGCGTCATATATCTGAGGTGTGTACTAAACATAACATAACAGCACATTGGGTCAGGAAGCACAGATGTTTATCGGACCCATTTCCTTTTTGCTCTCCTTGGTTATTAGTAATCGTTGCCTTTTGATGGCGCATCAATTGCAGCCGGCGTGAATTTAAGAATAACCTTCTATCACCCTGGAATTTTTTCCTTCAAAACTGTTAACACTCCATCTTCCTAGGTGGTCACCCATAAAGTACTAACCGAGGTCGAATTAGCTTAACTTTGATAAAGCAACTAAACCTATTGCGCTAAATTCTGCGTCTAACTGCATCATAACAATGGTATAGGATATTCATACAAACTTTGCATCACTGTCCATTTGGGTCTCTTTGGGCTTCAGGTCAGTGTCTTTGTACTTATCAGACGAGGTTGCTGTAAACTCCTGAAGCGTAAAGGACAACAAAATACGGAACATAAACTCTGCCAAAACTATAGCATAAGAAACATAAAACTCTGCTATTCTACTGCTTTCTTCTTTTCTATCGAATTGAAAATGAGTTTTAATCTAAGATAAACTCTTTCGTTTTAGATGCATATTGAGAGAGTTTATTTTTTAGAATATTGAAGAAGTTTATATTTAGAACATAGAGCGACTTCGACAAAATTCAGAGTTAATTTTTCTAACATTTAGTGTGTAAATATTTAGAATGAACTCACTCTAGAATAAACTTTAAGTAGACTATTTTTACTGCTGTGTAAATTTTTACTTGTTGCTATTGTATTTTTATAAATCTACAGAAATTTCGGTCACTCTTGTTGTGTATCAAGTTGTATATTTTCTATGGAATGTTTTTATGTTTCAGGAACGTTGATCCACCGGTATGGTACGACACCGATGTGAAGCTGTTTGAGATACAGCGCGTATAGACCATGATAGGGGATACTCCAATAGACAGGGAGATACTGCCAAAGAATGACAAGTACTCAAAGAGTCATGGTCTTATAATGGAAATATTTGGGCTTATTGTTTAATAACAGTCATCAGTTTCAGCTAGAATGAAGAATTTTATTACTGGAATCACACTCACAGTAAGATAAAAGAGTTTGACGTTTGTTTCTGCACTGCTAGAGTACTGTCAGAGCCGCTCAGCTGGGATTCTATCATCTGGTATTCTACTTAACAGGCCAGTGTGCTACCATCTCAGTCATCCAATCAGTAGATTACCTGATTAATCAGTTATGCATAAACTTAGTGCAAAATGTTAACTAAAGAACGATAATTGATGAACATCTACGCTTTTGTTTTAAATTGACATTTATGAATTATACATTTTCGTATTGAGAAGCACAGTTTTCATGATAGTTTTGCTGTTTTACAGTTTAATATGTATGTAGTGATTTGAGGAAACACTTTACATGTTGTCTGCAACCTGCTGTCTACACCGGTAAAAACTAAAAACTCCTTAGGTTAATTGAAATTTAACTTCCAGAATTTTAATTACCACTCAGTAATTTCTAGAATACTTTCTGTGAAATTACTCTACGCTCTTGTTTTGATTTCTATTCTATCTGTTAAGATTTTCTTAATTTTGCTACAGCGAACTTGAACTTGCTTTAATTTGACTTTTGTTTGGGTATTTCTATTTGCATATTGTTTTTGTATTTATTGCTTCTCCCTAGTTCTAACTCACTTGTCAGTTTAGCTGTGCATAGTTTGTTGAGTCACTTATATATTTGGTTTCTCAATATTATCTTGAAATGACGTTGCTGACGAATGCTGTTTCATTTGAGTTAAGTTTCATTCGATCGGCTCTGACCACCAGCTTTTGTTGTGGGGAAACAAACGTTAAACTTAGTTTGGCAATTCTGATAACTACAGTGTGATTAAATGTAATGTTTGCATTAATTAAATTTGTTAACAATTAGGCTTTAAAGTAACGTTATACCCGTGTTGTGTCCGGGTTAATGAAGAATAGACACACTGTAGACTGCACGCCTCGTAAAAGGCGACGAAGCACTAAGATCCAAACCAACGTCAGAAAGGGCATTCGGTTGGTGATTTCCTGGACTCCAGAAATTACTACAAAATTCTATAAAATGAATGGAAAATATGGCCTATTCGTATCCCGACTCTAGTTGAACTGGTATTCAAGGGAAGCTGATGAGGCTTTGAAGCTCTAGAATTTTACTGGCTTTTTATATTGAATCATAAAATGAACAATATTCTGCTTTATTAAATTTGCATTGGCAAACTTTTCCCACGATTGTGTTTCGCTTGTAAACAGCTGTCCATTTAGTCATATTAGTTGTTTACATTATTTCGATTATTGACCAATTAGCAGTGCTCACATTTAAATATATAATTTAACGTTAGGGAACTCCAGAGTAATTTTGTTCTAGATGGGTCGTGTAACGTTTGTTTTCCTATTAGCACAGTCATTTATAACTTCCGGCTATAGTTGGACTTGATGGCGTCATGTTTATCAGGTACATTTGTGACCCCATCGGTCATCCTGTCTTAATAGCGCAATGGTTAGAGGTGTAGATAACTTCAAGAAGTTTTAAATGACAGATCCTGAGGTGAATTGAACCCTCGTGGGTTCGAATCCCGGCCGCGCTGATCTGAGAGTAAAAATCTCGAATATTCACTGGACTGGCTACACGGAATATGGACAAAATTGCCTAACGGATTTAACATGTATTATTTAAAGTGATAGATATCAACGTAGTTGATCGGTTCACTATAGTGTGTGTTATTATTATTATTATTATTATTAATAATAATATTATCATGTCAACAAAAACTAAATGTGCTTGCCTAGTAAGTTGAGGTCTCATTACATCCGCTTCATGTTTGGAACTGAATGACTTGAAGCGGACTTAGCATGTTAAACGCTAGCTTATCCTTAGACCTTTCGAAGTATTTCTTCGTTTGTTTATACAATTATGCTTTTGTTTAGTTAGATCCGTCAGTGTTACTAGTTTTGTATGTGACAGTTACTTAAAGTGAAGTATAGCGAAATGAAAGTGAAGCTAGAGCGGTGTGTTAGTTCAGTTGTTCTGATGATTTCATCTACGATGTTAATTGTTGTGTAGTGTGTGAATGTGTTTAGAGCAGTGGTGTTATCGGTAACTTATATGTCGATTTATTCTTTCTGTCAATATTATAACGACAATTTTATAAAGGATTACGCGTTACTTTTACATTGAAAAAAGTGTCATTTAAAAAATCCTTTTCATGGAAAATGAATGCGTCACTTATAGAATACTTTGCATGGAAAATAAAGGTGTCTCTTGTTGAATATTTTGCGTTTCGTTTAATTATTTTGAAGATTGTCAATGAATTTAAGTAAAACACTTGACGTCATTTTCGTCTCTTAAAGGAATAAGAAGTTATAAAACAGGCACTAAGTACATTCATAGCCACGCCCATTCAGGCCTCGGCTAAAACTTAAACCTAGCACTAACCCTAACCCAGAGTTCCATGCACTGTTTATTATCCGAGGCCTGAGGGGGCGTGGCTATGAATATTAGCCGAGCCTGAGTGGGCGTGGCTATGAATATACTAGTGTGCTTATTGGCTGCTAGCCTGCTACTACTCTTGAAGGATGCCTGTGATTTAGAATTGCAGGTCTTGGGGCTCAATAGAGACCCTTGATTCTTAATCCCAATCTACATTCTTGTTGATATCATTAATCATTATACTAAAAACACTGTGATTCTGGTGTTTAATATATATTGTTCTTTGATGGGATTTTTTTTAAAGCATTATATCGAGTGATTTTCCTTTTCTTTCCTGGATAACTATGTTTGTATATAACGTACTTGTTGTCTTCTATTTATTGTATTTAGTAATGTCTGTAAAGATTTTGATTGATTGATTAATAAAATTGTTGTGGATTTATGTATACACCCATAGAATGTCCTTGAGATTAATAACTAGCATTCAAATAATTAATAACTGCAATCAGCGATGTGACCAAGACACTGATCAACAAGATCAAGACACTGATCAACAAGATCAAGACACTGATCAACAAGATCAAGACACTGATCAACAAGATCAAGACACTGATCAACAAGATCAAGACACTGATCAACAAGATCAAGACACTGATCAACAAGATCAAGACACTGATCAACGAGATCAAGACACTGATCAACAAAACCAAGACACCAACAAGACCAGGACAGCAAAATATTGTCTGGGGACTGTCTTGAAGAGAGAGAGATATGTGTTTATTTCAGCATCAACACCAAATCACTGACAAATACAAAAAGAAATAAATATTTAAAAGAAATTAAATACAAAATTCCCAGAAACACAGGGTAGAAGACATGTCTTTTGTTTGAAATAAATAAAATTATATATTCAATAATTCAACTATTAATTAGAATTTAAAATCTACACGACGCACCCAACTATTTGCGTCACTGATATAGTAAGTATGTCGACTAATAAACTGACGCTAAACTTGGCTTTAACTTTTTACTTAACCGCCGTTTGTAATGATAGGCCTACTTTGTGAATGCTTTCTCGCACTTCTTGGTGGTTTCAAAAAACACCTGGGTGCGCTTACAAGTAGTTATAGAAATAGTTATATATTTACATCTTATGAAGTCAGACTCTTTGTGTACGTCAATAAGCTAACTGTTACATCATGCTTAATTGGAATTATAAGCTATAGTTATTAGAAAACTGCACATTATGATGTTATGCATACTATCTGTGATGAACACGCCTTGTTCACAATGTGTATATTAAAAAATAAATATATTATATTATAGATCGAAAGCAAATATTATACAGCTGTTATTTATAAATAATACGTGACGTAGGGTTTTTCCAAAGATTTATAATAGATGATATAAGCCAAAGTTATAGTTATAGGTGGGTATAGCTAGTTTATTACGCAGGGTATTTCCAAAGTGACGCAGCTAGCGCGTAAATCGACTAAGCGAGAAATGTTGTGGTTGGCTGAAGTCGATCGCTCGAGTAGCATATTAAGCGGCCGTCGATACAGAAAATCAGATTGGGTGCTGCGTGATTCGTCTGCGCAGTAACTCAGGGAGGCCAGAACTTTCTACGAGAAAGTACTGGGAACCGAGGGAGGATAGTACGTAATATCCCAATCCCAAGGCAAAAGTACGATTAGTATACAGAAATCTGGTCTTCGTGTAGCCGAAAGCTTTCAAGCTCGCTTGTTAGTCTAGGCTCGTAGCCCCTCAGGTTGACTAGTTACCCAAGCCGTGAAGGCTAATTTGGAGGCAAGAGAGTTCGGTGTCCCCCTGGGTAGGCCCAGTTAAGAGGCTGGTAGTCCACGGCGATACTCGGGTCGAGTCCGTCTCTGCGGGTATTTGCTAAGCGCCTGGGTCGAGTGTGTCTCTGCAGGCGAGGAGGCTGGTAGTCCACGGCAATACTCGGGTTGAGTCCGTCTCTGCGGGTATTTATTAAGCGCCTGGGTCGAGTGTGTCTCTGCAGGCGAGGAGGCTGGTAGTCCACGGCGATACTCGGGTCGAGTCCGTCTCTGCGGGTATTTGCTAAGCGCCTGGGTCGAGTGTGTCTCTGCAGGCGAGGAGGCTGGTAGTCCACGGCATTGCCCGGGTCGAGTTCGTCTCTGCGGGTATTTGCTAAGCGCCTGGGTCGAGTGTGTCTCTGCAGGCGGGAAGCTGGCAACGGCATTGCCTGGGTCGAGTTCGTCTCTGCAGGCGGATTACCAATTACCAGTTGACTATCAACGAATTTCTCATCGACTACACGAAAGGCCAATTATACTACCTTCAGCAAAGGCGAGAGTAGAAACTACGGAAAGACCAATAAAGGAAAAGAGATAGAGAAGAATAAGTCTAAAAAGGGATATAGGAAAGTTTTAATAGGGTAAAGAAGATAAAGGTCGTCGCAGTTAACACAACCAATCATATAATTATTTACTATACCAGTTTGTAAAAATAGGAAGCAGGGTAGAAAATCAAACCGTGATCGCCCAAGATAACGCAGACGCTTCCACTACCGGTTCGGGTCACCATATCACTTCGCCCCGAGAACCACGAATATCACGGGATAGAATCTACCAAGGGAGCATGGCAGAAACTCAACCATCATCGTCTAGATACGTAGAAGACGTGGAGTACGCTTCTACTCCCGACTCGGTCCAGCGCGGACGCTGTGCACCGGGTTCCCGAGAACCCAATTACGAAGTAGGCAAGGGGGGGTCAGACCTTGGCCTACTCAGTCGGAAACGAACAAGAAAGGCCTATCGAGACGGATGATACGAGGAAAGAAGTATCATCTGAAGACGCAGCACCTCGGTTCCTCCTGACAAGCGGTATCCTTAGTAAAACATTCGACGATAAAGCTGCCGTCTCGAAGCACTGCCGACCGACGAGCGAGTCCAGAAATAGACAACCGCTCGAGTACGAACAGGCAGCAAGGCTGTTCGCGACACTATCTATCATTTCTTCAAATTACAAATCAAACATCAGAACTGGTACAATATTTAACGAAATTTTAAACAACAACAACAATACGATTAGAGTGCTACTGTTGTCCATGACAACACTGAGCACTGTGAAACCAAATCAAAGCCGATGAGCAGAGTGAGGGGTCCATAAACGATGCGAGCCAAAATCCGGGTGGTCAGTCCAAGGAAGGGTACTAGCGGAATAAAGGTTTACGTGTTGGTCTCAGTTCGTGGACGTTTGGTGGATATGAAAAGTCGAAGAGAAAAGATTTCAATCGCCTATGAAACTGTTCGTAGAGTAGGAAAGGCTGATCAGCAATAGATGAGGGGGTGCGCAGAGTGGAAGGAAGAGAAATCCAGATCTGCGGAAAAAGTCACATTTAAAAACAGTAAGCATGACTACGTAACCTTGCATGTTTTAGTTGCATAAAGCAACTAAAACATGCAAGTTTTTAAGAAATCAATCATTATTAAGTAAGACTCAGTCAAGTAACTCAAGTTCACTGTCTTGGTCTAGATCTAGTTATGACTATGCTGTTGTTGTTGTCACTGATGTTTTTGCTAACCTTCTCATTTTATTATCGTTTACATTAAATGAGTTAAATATCGCTCAATGTTTATTTTTCTGTAATATTTTATATAAATTTATCTATCTAGACGAAGTTATTTGCGACTCCTTGCAAAATTAACGTGTTTAGTTTTGTATTTATTTGTTGTTAGTTCTATTTGTTGTACGATTATTTTTATACAATATTTATTTTTTGTAAATAATATAATTAAAAAAATATATTAATATTGTATTTTAGATTTGGAGATTTAAAATAAAATCGTTTCTTTAAATTGATTAACGTTCTTAGCAGTATCTTATATTTTAGGGAAATTAAGACTAAGATATAAGTTGCTAGATTTGATTGGCACAGCGTTGTAGACTGTAGACTGTCAATGAACAGTCGTTGTGCGAGGGGCAGAGTATCTAAGCGTTATTCGGCAAGACTCATCCGCCCATCTCCGTTGTCTCAACCACTGATGGAGAGCCGAATAGTCGCCGATTTTGAGAACCTTAGAGTACTGACTGCTACCGGCTCTTACAATCCTAATCTGCTCGATGATTTGGCCAGAGATTTTGTCGTAGCTTTGGACGAATCATCTCGGACCCCCACAGTTCCAGAAGTCAGTGCAACAGGTGCTAGAAGGACGTGCAAGAAGCGTCGATTTAAAAAACGTCGTGCCGCGAATGGTGCAAGCAGCACATGCGGAGTGAGATCTGCCGGTGTTGCCGGACGTAATACAGGCAGCTCATCTGACAACAGCATCGAAGATCCTCAACTTAGAGGTTGCATCGAGTCTGTAGGACATTCTTCTGCTGCGATGCGTTGTAGCGATTCTGATGAAGTTGGTCCGCGTTACAGATTAGGCAGCGGAGCAGGTGGAATGACCCTTACAGTGCCAATGGGGCACCATTTAGCTGCCCCAGGCATCATTGAATCTGATTCAGTCACTGAAACTGTGTCGCCATTTCGTCCCACAAGAAGACGGCGATATTTCAAACGAATGGCAGTCGATCCCTTGCCTCTGGGTACCGCTGCCACATCCTCAAACCTCGTACCCGTTTTTTCCTGAACGATTCGACGTGATGGAGTTTGTTGTCGGAGATCGACTAGGAGGGAACACATGGGAAGATGTGGTGGATATATGACAGCTCTGCCTGGAAAGAGGAAGAGAAGTGGCAAAGACAGAAGTGATGATAACAGCTTAGAACTGGAATTAAGCGACGACACTCAACAAGATGCCAACATGGACGATTTGTTAGTAAATGTATTAAACTATCCTTACATAATCAAAAATGAAGAAATATATGAAAGGACTAACAAAACTCCTTGGAGTGAAATCATAAGGAAAAAAAGGTTAAGTTGGAAAGTACATGTGATAAGATTACCAAAAACACACCAATAAGGAAAGCTCTTAAACATAGATCTACAAGCAATAAATTAAGGATAGGTATGGGAAATATTGATTGGTTGGTTGATTGATTGATTAAAGATTGACTGATTGATGGATTGATTGATTGATTGGTTGATTGATTGATTAATGATTGATTGGTTTATTGATTGATTGATGATTGACTGATTGATTGGCTGATTGATTAATTGATTGACTGGTTGATTGATGATTGATGGGTTGATTGATTGATTGATTAACTGATTGATTGATTGATTAAAGAGAAGGAGGCTGTAGCAGTTCTCTAAGCAGTGATGTTGAGAGTAAGGCCGGTTTTCATAGTAACGAAGACAGAGGCCTAGAAGGTTTGTTGTTGTTGTTGTTATTATTATTATAATGGTTTTTATGCACAATTTCTCATTATTAAATTTTCGAAATTTATTAGAAATTTGTAATCAGTACCTGAAGGTAATACATTAATAAAAGAGGATATCAGGAAACTAGAATCATTGAAAATATGGTTACGGAAAAAGATTGAAGAGTCAGACTCACAAAATTAATAATGAAGAAGTTCTTAATAATTATATGTTTATTACAATGATATCTGACACAATGCATAAGTCCTATCCAGTTAGAAAAGCGCTTACAGGTAAACACAAATAAATAATGTACTGGTATGCCAGTTAGTATAAATCATAAATTTTGTATAAATCTTTGTAAAGCATCTTGAGAAGGTCTTTACTGTTAGACAGTTAATAAATTGAGCGGGTTTAAGCGCACTCGGTTAAGCTGTGCGTCAGTTGCACGAAGTTAAGCTAAAACCCTCTGTTAGAACTTTGTGGGTTATCACCTTGGAAGACTGAATGTTGACCACTTTGAATGAAAATAAAATCCCGAAGGTGTTGGAAGGTTATTCTTAAATCTGTGTTGGCTGCAATTGATGCTCCAACAAAAGGCAATGATTACTACTAACCATGTAGGGGAATGGAGGAAATAGCAAAAACTACAAAAACGGCAATTAAGAAAGGGAACTATGTAGCATTTGATTTTATATATATACATATATATATATATATATATATATATATATATATATATATATATATATATAATATATATATATATATATAATATATATTTATATATTTATATTTATATATATACATGTATATATATATATATATTTTTTTCCATTCTCTGATACAGGTGATGATGAGCAGAGCGATTGCTATCATGAGCTTGAGGCTGCCTCCCTGCCTCCCTCTTCCTCCTCTATGCTTCCAGCTGCTGCTAATGTTGCTGAGTCAGTTGTCACTGCTGCTAGCTCAGCTGCTGATAGCTCAGCTGCTGCTAGCTCAGCTGCTTCATGCTCAGCTGCTGCTAGCTCAGCTGCTGCTTGCTCAGCTGACGAAAGAAAACTAGACAGACTGTTGCTGTCTGATTTTGAAGCAACAGGATGCCTGCCACATTTTCGGCCACCTCTAACAACCAACGTAGTGAGTTGTCGGCAATTACTTCTTTTTCTATTTACCCTCTCATTAAAGACTGATGTAGTTGCTTTCTTTTTTGTTACTGTTGCTATTTTGCCCTCTCATTAAATACTTATTTAGAATGTCTCAATAGCGCAATGGTTAAGGGTGTAGATAACGTCATCAAGTTTTAAATGACAGACCCTGAGGTGAATCGAACTCTCGTGGGTTCGATTCCCAGCCGTGCTGATCTGAGAGTAAAATCTCGGACATTCACTGGACTGGCTACACGGAAATGGACTAAATTGCCTAACGGATATAACATGTGGTATTAAGTGATAGATATCAACGTAGTTGATCATTTCATTATAATGTGTGTTATTATTATTATTGTTTTCTTATAATTTACTGTTGCTATTTGCCCTCTCATTAAATACTGATTTAGTTGGTTTCTTAGTTTTTGCTGTTGCTGTTTGCCCTCTCATTAAATACTGATCACCTTTTACATGGGAGTTGTCATGTTGACTTTGCTCATGGATGAAGTTAAATAGGATTTAGTAGAAAGAGAGTTTGAAATAGAATTATTGAAAATAAACAATCTCCTAATGAGAACTAATTAATTACAATTTAGCTAGTTTAAATTTTTTTTAATCTGCGACGGATGAAGGAACATTTGTTGTCAATAGATCTTTTCGGTAATAGCTATAAATAGAACATCGGGGACACCAAATGTAAACAGTGGACAAGAAAACGTAAACACTGCTTAGAATACCATTGAAATGTACCAGTTCCTCATAAAATTTCTAATACAAGCTTTCTTTTGAAATGTTATTTACTTTACAACCTACTCTACAGATATTAATTACAGAATAACGTAACACCATATAGTTTAACTCTGACACCCATTATAACGATATGCATGCATTATAACGAAGTTGTTATGTAGACCTATTACATTTACATGTAAATATATGTATCAGATGTCAACATAAACAAACCAGTGTTAACATGCAACAAAATATGTTTTCAACTACCGAACTGATCTGTTGATTCATAGTTAAGCCAATGAATTGACGTCCTGACATTGCCTTATGGCGAGGAACCTGACGTTAAATTCTTATTGATTGCTTGATTGATTGAATCAGAAGTTGATTTAATGAATTATGAATTATCGATCGCTCAATAGAAGTATTAATTCTATCAGAGTAGCTTTTTCTTTTCCATGATTAAGTTTTGTGGTGGTTCTTTGTTGGCATAGAGGATTAACATGCTAATGGTAAAACTTACTCTTACACTGGTATTATATTGATAGCATTTAAATATCTCTAATGCAACTGATTGTAGATTGGACGAGATATTCAGTCTGGAAAGAGGCGTCTCAAGGACCGGGTAAGCTATGAATACGACTATAAACATGATTAGGAAATAGTGGTAATAACTGTTAATCTCTTAATACGACTCTAGGAAGAAAACTGAGTATGAGTGTGACGTCATTAAAGACCAGTAAATATGATTTATATCTTATTAGTGTGATTTAATTAAAGATTAGGAAATACTGGTAATAACTGCCATTTCACTAAAGATTAGTAAATGCCAGTTTAAGCCTAATTTGATTAAAGGTTGTCGATTTTTTGTTATCATTGTGATTTTATTAAAGATTAGTACATATAAACGCGACTTCATTCTGTAGGCAGGCTAGATTACAGCTACTAAATATATTAGTCACTACCTTTTCAGTTATGTCAGATGAAATCCAGTTTAAATTTTTTAAAATAAATTTTAATGTTATATTATTCATGCTATTCAGGGCCCCACTTATTCCCCTCTCTCTAGTTTTCTGCTGTTCTATATTTCAGGGCCACGCCTATTCTCTCTCTAGTTTTCTGCTGTTCTATATTGCATGGCCCCGCCTATTCTCTCTCTAGGTTTCTGCTGTTCTATGTTTCAGGGCCACGCCTATTCTCTCTCTAGTTTTCTGCTATTCTATATTGCATGGCCCCGCCTATTCTCTCTCTAGGTTTCTGCTGTTCTATGTTTCAGGGCCACGCCTATTCTCTCTAGTTTTCTACAGTTCTTTGACCTCGCCTATTCTCTGTTCTATATTCCATGGCCCCGCCTATTCTCTGTTCTATGTTTCAGGGTCCCGCCTATTCTCTCTCTAGTTTTCTGCTGTTCTATATTTCAGGGCCCTGCCTATTCTCTGTTCTATATTTCAGGGCCCCACTTATTCTCACTAGTTTTCTGCTGTTCTATATTTCAGGACCACGCCTATTCTCTCTCTAGTTTTCTGCTGTTCTATATTTCAGGGCCCCGCCTATTCTCTCTCTAGTTTTCTACAGGATCGACAGAAGTGGGACACCTGTAGCAACACTGCTACCAAGTCTTCGTTAGAAAACACTCAGCGACAGACTGAGAGCAGGGTGGGAGAGACTTCGGGAGAGGGTGGGGGGTGTGACAACAGTTTACGTGTGGGGGAGGGCACGCTGAGAGGTGGGACCAGCAAGAGACATAGGCTGATGCCTCCCTGTGGCGAGTCATTTGTAGTGGGGCAACAACAACAGCAACAACAACAACAACATACGTAGCATAGGAGAATGAGTTGTGTGGCAGCAACAACAACAGCAACAGCAGCAACAGCAACAGACGTAGCATAGGATGAATGAGCAGTGGGGCAACAGCAACAACAGCAATAACAACAGACGTAGCATAGGAGACTGAGTTGTGTGGCAGCAACAGCAACAACAACAGCAACAGCAACAGACGTAGCAAGGGATGAATGAGTTGTGAGGCAACAGCAACAACAACAACAGAAACAACAACAGCAACAACAACAGCAACAGACGTAGTATAGGAGAATGAGTTGTGGGGCAATAGCAACCACAACAGCAACAACAGCAACAGACGTAGCATAGGAGAATGAGTTGTGGGGCAACAGCAATCAAAACAGCAACAGACGTAGCATAGGAGAATGAGTTGTGGGGCAATAGCAACAACAACAGCAACAGACGTAGTATAGGATGAATGAGTTGTGGGGCAACAGCAACAACAACAACAGCAACAACAACAACAGCAACAACAACAACAGCAACAGACGTAGCATAGGATGATTGAGTTGTGTAACAGCAACAGCAAAAGACAACAATTGACGTCTTGACAGCATCATTGTAATTGAGGAAATTGACGTTAAACCATTGTTTGTTTGTTTATTATATCAGCGAAAGAACTTTCCTTTTTACTGTATTTTCCATCCTAAGCATCCCAATTCTTGGTCTTCCTCCAACTCTCTTTAACTCCACTTTCCTTCCATTACATATATAGCAACCATCTACTCGTAGAATATTTTTAAACTATGTCTTTTTGTCTTTTTGTAAAATATGTATATTTTGTTAAATTTGAACTGTTGAAGAATAATTTAAATGATTTAATTAAAATAAATATCTATCGTTAATTTATTTAAAAAGCCACAAGCCTAGTCAGTTTCCTGCTCGAAGTAGCATAGCATGTCATTGACGGGAGAGCTCTGGATTTGAACCCTCCCTTACTGATCTGATATCGAATAACTTGCCAACAAGCCGCCGGCTCAACCCACCGACTTGAGCGAATTACTATTTTAATTATGATTGACAGAAATGTTCTAAATATAAAAACTTGAGGCTCCACCTCTTCACAAGTCATCTTTAAGAAATGTGCCCCTCTAGCGATGTCCAAGTTGTATACAATGCTCTATTCTTATAATTTCATGAATATGAAATAAAATAATTACAAGAATTATAATAATATTATATTCATATGCTAAATATTTCATAGTCTCACATATTTTAATAAAAACTTTTCATAAGGACTTAGCGTATAAGTCTAGCTGTCGAATGTGATTTAGAGTCTATTTATTATCAACCTAGCATGATGTGTACTCTGTTATAAATGATCTGTATTAATGTAATTTATTGGAAATCTGTTAATATTTGAAGTGTAAATAGTTTACTGTAGTAGTTTGTGTTATTTTCTGTAAATTGTACTATTTTCTTCAGTCTTTTTGATAACTTTCATGCCTCACTTTGTTTCATTTCTTCTTTCGTTCCTTTATTTCATTTATTATTTTATTCTTTCTCATTTCTCTCTTTGCCATCTTATCTCTCCCTCTCTCTCTCTCTCTCTCTCTTTCTCTGTCTATCTCTCTCTCTCCCCCTCTCTCTCTTCCTGTCGCTCTCGTCTACAGAGAACCATTAATGTTATGGAGTAGTAATTGATTAGTTAATTAAAAGCAAAAAAGCAGGTAAAGCTAATGTAACGTCAGTTTCCTACCTCAAAAGCGATGTCAGTGAAAATCGCAATTATTGTACTAGTGATCAACTGATTGATTGATTGATTGATGATAGATAGATCGATTGATTGACTGTTTTACTGATTTATTGATTGATTGAATGGTTGATAGATTGATTGACTGACTGTTTGATTGATTGATTTATTGACTGACTGACTTACTGACTGACTGTTTGATTAATTGATTGATTGTTTGATTGATTTATTGATTGATTGAGGTTTCCACTGTGATAACGTTCTACGTACAATAAAGAACTAAATGAACCCACTGCATATCTCAGTGGCTTATTACCAGTTCTTGATCTAGAGGTTGCTACAAGAATTTATTACTAAAATCAAACTAAGATGCGATTTTATTCAAATCGAAAAATTTGCCGTTATGTCAGGAACCAGTAAAGGTTAAGAAATGGTTTAGATTAAACAGTCTGAGAGACAAGAAGCCGATGCGCTAGCTGGAGGTATGGTGTGACTTTCTGATGAATACCCCGTTGAATGCTTTACTGGTTATTGTCATTACTTCAAACAAACAAGAAATGTGGGACACAAATGCAGACATCTCAAGGCATTTATGAGTTCAATTACGTTAATGCGTTGATATGTGGAGATCTGTGTGTGGCTGTTGTGTGTGCGTATGTGTGGTTCAGTGTGTGTGTCACAGTGTGTGTGTATGCTTGTGCATTGTTTGCGTAATTATCGAAATAAATGGCCTGGTAGTTTGCATTGATTCTTATTAGAGAATATTCAGAGGAGTTTAGCTATAATAATAATAATAATAACAATTATAATTATAATAATTATAATTATAATAATAATAATTATAATAATAATAATTATAATAATAATAAGTATATTTATAAAGCGCCGCTCTATGCTAAATGCCACAGCATCGCTGAATGGACAGTGAAGATCAAGTATAGTATTAGTTATAGTATGAGGCCTAGCTTTCAGACAGGGCTAGTTAGTATAGGTATTGCAATTTCAGAGGCTGCCTAAAGTAGGCCTGATACTGAGTAGAAATGTGCTGTAGTTTGTGCACATGTATGTATTCTTTCTTTGATCTTTCCTATCTACCTAATGTCCATGAACTGAGACCATCACGTTAACCTCCATTCCGCTAGTACCCTTCCTTGGACTGATTACCCGGATTTTGGCTCGCACCGTTTATGGACCACCCACATTCTGCTCATCGGTTTTGATTTGGTTCCGCAGTGCTCGATGTTGTTATGGACAACAATAGCACTCTAATCGTATTTTGTTGTTTTTGAAGTGTGTTTTTGTTGTGTAACCTGTATTGTTATGGGTGTGTCTTGGTATGTGTGTGTGATGTAACATGTGCGTGTTTGTTTGTATGTGTTGTGCTTGCGCAAAACTGTTGAAATGGTATATGAATGTATATATTTACTTGCAAATGTGTGTTTATCGTCTAAAGTTAATTGTGTATATGCAATTTTATGTATGTCTGCGATATCACAAATGTGTGGTATGTTGTGATAGAAGAACAAGTTCTAGTGGTCAGGTACGCCGACATTCCTATGCTAACATGGTATGCCATACATTTATAATAAGATGGTATATGTAATGTTACGCGTAGTTAAGTACGTATGATGTGCTAGTTAAGTGTTTTAATGGGTATTAAACAAGCATGTGAATACTCTCTGGCCCAGAACTATGGTGTCATGTTATGTCGTGTTATGTTATATTATGTTATGTCTATTATTTGTGCTCATGTGCAAGTTTGATGTTGTACTGATATTATCGTCAGTTTATCAGCCAATGCTGATACTCGTCGGTTCTTCGCTGCACCTGATGTTGCATAATCTAAGCGAAACGTGCCTTGTAACTCCTCGACTTGATGAACGGACGTTAAACGAAGCGTCATAGCGCCCATCAGATCTCTGGGTGTCTGTCAGCAAGTCTTGCCATGACCTGTGTGCGTGGTCTTCAACTGAATGTCGAGGGTTTTGTTTTTCTGTAATTTGTCTATTGAGTTCAGTCTCGTTGCAATAAAACGAGCGCTCGTTGGGTTATTCACGAGATATCGTCATATGCGTGTTTATGACAGAACTAAACGTCCAGGTTTCAATGCCCGTTAGAGCTGGAACATTTCACGGCCTTGACTTTCTTTAAAACTTGACGGTATACTTAATGCAATGCGAGGTTCAAGGCGTGTAATTATATTTCTCTTTATTGACTTCTAATATACCCACTAGTAAGCACAATTTTTACCTTTGGCTCTCTCTATATTAGTGCACTGCCCACTGGCAGGTCCATGTTATATAACGCATCCACTCTTCTCTGTCTTCTGCTTTCCTCTTTCACTCTTAGTTAACCTTTGACTAATCAACTCGGTGGAGATTTTTAAAAAAGAAAGATTTTGTTTTTAAAGACGTGGTTAACACCTGAGAGAAAAAATTGGCTTAAGAATTTAACGACTACAAAAAGAAATTGTATGTTAACAGTTCATTCCAAAACACATCTAAAACTCCTGCACTCGTAATTTTTTTCACTGGGTTTTTATGTAATGGAATTTGTTAAGTACAATCCTTATTCAGTACGGTCTTTGTTTTGAAATAATTGTTTTGCGAATGAATTGTCATCGTCAAGGTAAACACGGCTATATATTCTATTATTATTATTATTCTATTATTATTTCCAAAAGCGATAAATTGTCATGGAATCAATCAAACGATCGATCTATTGAATTAATGTTTGCTCTCTTATAAATAGATCTACTATAGGCGTAATAGTGCAATGAGCTTCATAGAGAGCTTGAATAAACAGCAGGCTTTGAACTTGTTCTTCTCTTTCTCTCTCTCTCTCTCTCTCTCTCTCTCTCTTCCCCCCCCCCCCTCTCTCTCTGACTTCCTGGCTTCTAACTGACTAGTAAGATACTAGACCGCGGAACATTAGGTGCGGAGTTCAAATCCTGGGCACTCCCGTCACTGACATCGCTTTCGAGTGAGAAAATTGACGTCAACATTAGCTTTTACTGCCTGTCTGCCTGTCAGACTCCATGACTGAATGATAGAATGATTTCCTTTGCTGACTGACGAATTGATCGATTGAATTATTGAAAACTATTTGCTTTTAAGTGAATAGGCTTAGTTGTAGCCTACGTCTCAGTAGAATTGTCTAGTCTGTAAACTACATGTAGTTCAAGACTATATGCTCTAAGCTGTGAGTTATGTATCTATCCATACTTCATGGAGTTGTCTCATCATTCACTAATGGACTCATTTTCAACTCATTAATTCATTATCAATCCTAGTTCTCATTTCGGCTTCATTAACTCATTTCTTCAAATTTCACTAATTCATTTCTCCTTATTTCCAATCTTTTCAATTCAGTTTCATTAGTTCATTCTCATTCAACGGACGACCTTCGAGAGATAGTCATCATCTGTTAAACATGCATTGCTTTGAGGTACGTAATCTGTAGCTTTGATTTTATAACTGTAGGTTTACTTTATTCTGGATCTCAAAATCCGACCTCACGAAAATGATAAATTATTCGCGCATGCTTATAATTCGTGCACAATTGTCATGCATGCTATTAGGTTGTTTTTTCTGTTCTACTATATATCCATCGTGAATAATTAATTAATATTCTTCCTGCTCAGTGTTTTGCCATCTTTCTCACCATTAGGCTGCCAATATTTGATCTGAATAACTGATTTGAATGGCATCGCCTAATAGCCATGCAAGACTAGATTTCTATTGACTCGTTGCCTGTATTCTGAGCCTTTTCAACAGTAGAATATACATGTAATATAGAATAAAATGCAACACACTACTTACAAACCAATTATGAACAATGGACAATTTCAATGGGCATTGAAGTTAATGCAACCTGTAGTATATGTAATATAAATATTATGAGAAGTTTTACAGGTTTTATATTAATCCTTATAAAGGATAATAGACAAATAGATTCCTACTTATATCTAGCTAACACCCTACTTATATCTAGCTAACACCCTACTTATATCTAGCTAACACCCTACTTATATCTGATTATAACACCCTACTTATTTCTAGGATAGACCCTATGGTCCCTATCTATCCTAATATGTTACTCAGTATATCTCTTCAGTACATCTCTTCAGTACATCTCTTCAGTACATCTCTTCAGTACATCTCTTCAGTACATCTCTTCAGTACATCTCTTCAGTACATCTCTTCAGTACATCTCTTCAGTACATCTCTTCAGTACATCTCTTCAGTACATCTCTTCAGTATATCTGCTTAGTAAATCTGTTTAATAAATCAGAGATGAGCGGCTTGGTGCATTGCATCAAACATATATACCATATAGATACACTGTAATATTTCATGCATCTGAAATGATAAGTACATTCGAAATTTCGATTTGTTTTTATGATTAAGACTTAAGATTCTCTCTTACGAACCTGAGATGCTGCATTGTTGATTCGATAAAACGTTCTCTTACACTTGCTAACCGTTTGTACCAGGTGAAGCCTTGATTACTGTAACTCTTTGTTCCTCGGGTTAACTATGAAACATCTGCGAAAAGTGACGAATGCGTTCGTGCAGCGGTAGAGTTTGAGTGAAAAGTCTTAAATCAATATTTAGCAGCTCCAGTTGTTAGCTATTAGAATTATGCGATAATTGAGAAAAAACTCACAAAATATTTATGTATTCTGAACGTTGACTTATGCTACGTCGTTTCGCAAATTTATTTAGTCGATATTTGCAGCGAATTGACAGACAAAAAATTAAACCCGCATTTGTAGAGAAACTATCAACTATATTTGTTATCTATCACTTTTAATACTACATGCTTAAGCCGTTAGTCAATTTAGACCATTTTCCGTGTAACCAGTCCAGTGAATATCCGAGGTTTCACTCTTAGATCAGCGTGGGTTTTTGAAACCCAATTTGATGGCACGCATTTCTGAAACATTCAACGCCGTAGATTCTACTGAAGGCCGGGTCATTATACATAAAAATAGTCGTTAATAAAATTTAAAGCTATATAACTTTCAATTTCTCCCGTTTTATATATTTGCTGGCTTATTTACATTTATTTCCCGTTTATTCGTTATATTTTTTTTATAAATATTTTTTACTAGTGTATTTCGATGATGCATCTAATTTGAGTGTTTCTGATACGTTTGTTTTCTTTCGATTTATAAAATGTACCGTAAATAACGCTAACAGGCTGCTATCTCAGAAATATGATTAACCATCCAAGGACCATTGAATAGTCAAGCTCTATATGTTAACATGCCCCGTGCTGTGCTTGGGTGTGGTTGGACCACTGTAAAATAGGGCAATCGCAAACAATCTGCTACGTTTAAGTAAGAGGCGACTAAGGCAGGAGCTGAGGATGGCAAGAGGGGACCCACCTCACCACGAAATATTTCCCACAGGATTAAATGGTAATTAATCCATCTAACTGAGGAAGGCAACGGGAAACCACCTCAGAAACCATACTTTTCCCAAGCTACATAAGGTATGGATAAGGCATAGACTTTGTGAAGGAATTAACTTGTTGATCTAAGGAGTGATCTAATGGAGCGGGAAATCAGATTTGAGTATGAATATGTATCTTGAACCTGCCACTTGGCAGTGCATTAAAGAGAGAGATATGTTAACGTATTTGTAGATTAAACCAAGATCGCTTGTTCAGGGAAAAAAGGCTATAGGTAATTGCTGCGGCTAATTCTTAGTCGATAGAAATTATTTAAATCACTGACCCTCACATGACCCATCAATGGATCACCTAGGTGCAGAAATTCCTTTTCATTCTATTACAACCCGTCGAACTTTAGTCCAAATAAACATTGTGGTATCTTGTGAAATGTAGCAGTGATTGTTGTTGTTGTTGTTGTGATCGGCCAGAGTGCAATATTTCGGTGTTATATTGTGAGATGGGCCTCCTGCGTATTGTGTGGATTGTTTACCATCCATACATGTATGCGACCTATTCTACTTCAGTCGATGCTGGATTGTTAAGAGATCGATTGATTAAAACATTGATTCATGATTTACAAATCGATTGATCTCTTGTTAATCCTGGCAGTTGGCTCAGAAATATGATTAATCATCCAAGGACCATATAATGTATTTGCTGTTTGTTTACATATCAATAGGTTGAATCTACAATAGGTCAATCTACAGCAATCAATCTGTTAGCAATAGATCAATAACAGATTGGTTGCTGAAATTTAGATCGATTGATCTATTGGTAATAGATAAATTTACGAACAAATTGATTGCTGACTGATCGGTCGATAGATCGATGATTGCTAGTAGATAATTTGATGGAGATAAATATTTATATGAGAGAAATGTACTGAGAGATAAATAAATAAATCAAGAGAAAGATGGAGAAAATGAGAGGGGATATCAAGATTGAAATCAAGAAGATGTCAAAACTAGACGACATAAAATATAGAGCTACGAGTAAAGAACGCGGTCAGTGTGCGGGTGATATGCAGTATGTGATATTTATGTGATATTTGACAAGTCAATATTACAGAAAAAGTTTAATAGTCGTCGTAGAAATGTGCAAGAGCTGAATATGTTACGTATACATGCAGATATACCCGTGTTGTGCTCGAGTGTTGTTGGACCACTGCAGAATTGGGCAGCTGCAAACAATCTGCTGCATATACGCAAAAGGCGACTAAGGCAGTAGCTGAGAATGGTTAGCGAGGACCTCACCATGAAATATTTTCTCCAAGGATTAAATGGTAATTAATCCATCTAACTGAGGAAGGCAACGGGAAATTACCTCAGAAGCCATACTTTTCTCAAGCTATAGGCTACATAAGGTATGGATAAGGCATAGATTTTGTGAAGGGATTAACTTGTTGATCTAAGGAGTGCTCTTATGGAGCGAGAAAACAGACTTTAATTATGACTATGTACCTTGAACCTGCCACTTGTCAGTGCACTGAAGAAGACATGGAGATTTATTGTATATGCTTAGAAATGCAATGTAACTTAAATTCACGACTCTGCATCATTCGATCTGTAATCTGCACCCAGTACAGATTATAGATTGAATGTCTCAATAGCGCAATTGTTAGTGGTGTAGATAACGTCATGAAGTTTTAAAAGACAGGTCCCGAGGTGAATTGAACCCTTGTTGGTTCAAATGGCTTTATAGCTTGGAAGTAGACATATCGCGACGATGTGGTTTTAAAAAATAAGCTTTGCTAATGAATGTTACATTTATTCCATTATTCTCTTTTACGTTTGGCGATCTCTAGTCCCATTTATTATATCATTATCTTCAACTCTTTCTGCCTTACCTTCTATTGTAATGCTTTTCGGCCTATTCTTCTACCTTCTCGTTATCTTCTTAATCAAATAAAGCGACAGGTTCGACGCTGAAGATAATGGATTTGTTCTCAGGAACCCATTTTGATTTGCTTTCTAAATTTTTGCTCCATTAACTAAGCAGTAAGAACAAGCAAGCTCTTTGTATTACGTGATTAACCAGTATAATAGATCCAGTACAGCTGCTTCTATACCCATCCAGCCACAAATTCTGCATAAGCCTCGAAGAATTTGACTTTGGATTATTACTGAGCCAATATATCGGTATCAATGTTTGCGCCGAGTTCAGGGGGTAACGGTGGTTCAGGAGGGGGGGGGTGGTAAGTCCCCTATGTGCACGTGAGTCAAGCATGCGGGATTTGAGGCACAAGGATTTGAGACACATGGGTTTCAGGCACAATTGTTTGAGCACTTGAAATACAAACAGTTCAACGGCACAGTCATCTAAGCCGCTGCAACTGTCGCACAATAGAATAAAAGGGTTTAGAGCGGCGCTTAAAGACCTGAGTGGTCCGGTCAACCATCTTAGGAGATTTCTCTTTATTAGACTTGTAAATTTAGTGTGATAAATCTAAAGCTAAGGTTAACGTCAGTTTCCTCACTAGAAAGCGATGTCAGTGACGGGCGAGCCCAGGATTTGAACCCCGCACATACTGATCCGCTCTCGAGTTATCTTACCGACATCGCCACTGGCTCCAGTCAGTGTACGATATACTTTTCCTCCTCTTTAATTTCCAGTCTTAGAACTGATTTTCGTGAAATAAACTTGATCGGCTTAGCTTTGGTTCAATAATGCTCGATGCTGTCATTGACGAAAGTAGAACTGAAGTTGTTGTTGCTGATCCTGATCGGTCGCGAGGGAGTGGCCTCTAGTTTGATTGATTTGTGCAATAATCTCTCTCTCTCTCTCTCTCTCTCTCTCTCTCTCTCTCTGATTATCTTTCTCAATCTACTTGTATCTATATCTTGCTCTTTGTCTTTCTCTCTCTCTCTCTTTTTCTTTCTCAATCTACTTCTTGTATCTACAGTATATCTTGCTCTTTGACTTCTCTCTCTCTATCTATCTATCTCTCTCTTTCTCAATCTACTTGTATCTATATCTTGCTCTCTCTCTCTCTCTGGTTCCTACCACTTGGCAGGTCCAAGGCACTTAATACAGTATACTCACGGTCCAGCAGCAAACTTCATGAAAACTCTCCATCGCTCAACATTGGAGAGCATGGAAAGATGCAATGACGCAGGAATGGATTAAAATTCTGTCAAACTTCTGGTCTCGCATCAGTTTGCTGGAAGCAGAACTCTCATCAACTGCTCACCAGTCAAGAAGCTTACAACTCATCATGTACTAAGACTTATAAGTGACAGAGATCTACTTAATTTGTCTAAATATTAAAAAATTGCTTGTTCAAGCGGTTATGCAAATCTTCTGTATATATCAGATTTAGTGATATATAAGTGAGATAAGTGATTGCTTTCTAATTAAGCATCGTAAGTTTCCTGCCACCCATGTGGTATATTAATACAAGCCATTCCTAAGCATAAGGCTCAATGCTAGAGAATGCAGGGCACACTATAGTACAATACAATACAAAAGGTCATCATATATCCCACCTGATGCGCGTGGTAAAAGTTTCAGCTTTTACCGAGAGTTCTCTGTCAAATAAGATGTGGGGGAGGGAGGGGTGGGCGGGATTAGCAATCCTTAGAGGATTTAGTTTTGTCTGGTGGGGGGGGGGTTTGAGCAAAAACGTTCCCTTAATATGATTAGAAAAGTAGTTTTAGATTTTATTTTTAAATTCTTACGAATACTGTAGAATACTGTATACTGAGATGATTTTCCAGTGCTTGTCGGCCTGCTACATTTCCTAGAAATACGTATTTCAGAGAAGTTTGATGAATGCCAATAACTGTCTAGCCTACCACAGATTACAACAGTTATGCTAAAATCATTTCAGATAATAACAGTTAACAACCAATCTAATATATAATCTAATAGTAAGTTCGTTTTTATATGGACACGCTAATCTCAAGTGTCTGGAACAACATGTTCACATCGTGATAATAATAATACTAATAACCTCCGACAATTTCTATAGCTGTAGAATGGCCGGTATCCGGTCTTCGAGACCGCTTTACAGGTTGATAGAAAAACTACTTAGAAGGACCCAGAATTCAGTCTAATATAATATTCGTGCTCTTATTGTTGGGTGCATTGTTTAATCGACGGGCCGCCAAAATTTTACCGAACTCTTCACGCATTCTGATTTTGCATCGACTTAAAAAAAAGTCAGACCTTGTTCAGCCACAACCACTTAACTGCGAATCTGATAGACACACTCCAATTGAGGAGGGTAGAGTCGTATTGTTTAGTTAGAAGGGATGACATAGCGCTTCTCAATTTTCTCTTTTCTTTACGACACTTTTGCACTCAGTAATTTACTATTTGAACCAGGTATCTGAATATCTGTAAGGGTGTGATTGTACTTTGCAATGATTTCGAAGGAGTGTGGCTTCTTATATCTTAAAAGTACGATTCCTTTACGACTACGACTAGTTTATGGGTGTCGCTTGCGTGAGATGAAACTGACGCTAACATCGGCTTTACAGCTCTTACAGCTTTATACATAAACATTATTATTATTTTACACATTTACAGAATTAAATGTATATAATAGACTTTAGTAAATCCATTCATGCCGAATCCAGGAAGTTTGCTACACAGGAGTACTGACTCGGTAGCTTAGGCGAGAGGGCATTTTGTGATATTACAAAATATGTTAACTGTTCTTCCTTTGAATCTAGTAAAATGTATACTGTATAACGGCCCTAAGGTCAAGGTCAAGGTATACAGTATGATACTGTTTACCTTGACCTTTATATTAGACAAATTCCTATTAAGATAATACTTGTCTCATATGGCTGCGTAGTAAATAAATAAATACTAAAGGTTTAACGTCCGTTACCTCATACAAGGATGCTGTCAGGGACGTCAATGTGTAGGATTATTACGGTCGATCCCTATTTCTGTGCTTTTTATCAACTACTGGTTCATACTCTATAATATTTACATTTTAATGTAGCAGCGCATGATTGTCGTTTATACCCCTAGAACACAGAAATCTATTTCGTTATTTAGCGACGCTTTGGCTAAACGTGATATGTCACGCCAAAAAAGCGATTTTTAAAATCTAAGTATTGACTGGAAATATCGACTAATATAATTATCGACTGGAGCCGATGGCTATGTCGTTAAGATATGCGACCGCGGATCAGTATGTGCGGGGTTAAAATCCTGGGCTCGCCCGTCACTGACAGCGCTTTCGAATGAGGAAAATGACTTTAACATTAGCTTGTTTACCAATTGTTTTCTTGAGTGAAAACATTATTTAATAATGGACACATATATTTCATCATTACAACTTAACACTACAATCTCATGTCAGCTGATAACTTTATTATCACTCTGATACAACACGCTTAGTAGAGACATCTTTCAAGAAAACGTCGTAGAAATGGTTCTCCAGTGAAACGTTATAAAGGCGCATTGTTGAGGCAGACGTTAATTGTCGGCTAATAAAACGTGACAAGCCAAGATGACGTTAGTAAACGCTACAATGGATAGCTTCGACCTCTTAACCCTCTTCACGTCAGCCGATGTTTACAGTTAGATTTAAAAAGCATTAAGAGAGAGTATTTCACTAAGATTGAATTTTAACAATTTTGACTCTCGCATCGGTTCTTATTGTAAAAGTTTTTTTAGTGCGCTGGCGCTGATGTAGAAATCTGGAACTTTGATTGAAGTGGTAACGCGGCTTGTTGAGCATTCTTATTATCGTGGTATCGCCATATTGTCAGCTGTACTATGTAGGGCCGTGCAGTAAAGCTCAGAAGCGTGAATTTAACGTAATTTTTTTATCTATAATGCTGATATACCCCTGTGTTGTGCTCGGGTGTGGTTGGACCACTGCAGAATATGGCAACCGCAAACAATCTGCTGCGTGTACGTAAGAGGCGACTAATGCAGGAGCTGAGGATGACAAGAGGGAACCCACCTCATCATGAAATATTTTCCCCCACTATTAAATGGTAATTAATCCATCTAACTGAGGAAGGCAACGGGAAACCGCCTCAGAAGCCATACTTTTCCCAAGCATAAGGTATGGATAATGCATAGACTTTGCGAAGGGATTAACTTGTTGATCTAAGGAGTGCTCTTATGGAGCGAGAAAGCAGACTGAGTGTGAATGTGTACCTTAAACATGCAACTTGACAGTGCACTGAGGAGAGAGAAGAGAGATTGGTTCTACTACACTCTTCTTGTGATCCGGTGGTCAGCTGGATAGATAATGTTGTAGCCCCACTGGGTGTGCATCGACGCAAGCACACTTTTCTGTTACATTTTTTTAAATTTTTAATTTTACTTTTAATTTAATTTTTTCTAGTTTTGTCTCTCTCTCTCTCTCTCTCTCTCTCTCTATCTGCATGTTTCTCTTTCTCTCTGTCTCTCTCGCTCTCTCTTTGTGTGTGTGTCTCTCTCTCTCTGTCTTTCTCTCTGTCTCCGTGTCTCTGTCTCCATGTCTCTGTCTCTATGTCTATCTGTCTCTGTCTGTCTCTCTCTCTGTCTCTCTGTCTCTCTGTCTCTCTCTCTCTCTCTCTCTCTCTCTCTCTCTCTCTCTCTCTCTCTCTGACCCAGTCTGTGTCACTTTCACTCCACTCACAATGCACTATTGGTCAGCCTCCTCTTAAACAAGCCTGAAGCTTTTGTGACTAAAACCCCGAACACAAATACGGCATATGGAAATGTGGCAAGAAATGACGTCAATTAAACATTCGCTTTTCTTTAAGCGACCATTTTCATAACAATGACAAAGCACTAAGATCCAAACCAACGTCAGAGAGGGCAATGAATTTGAGCGCCCCTAGGTCTTAGAAATTGCTACTAATGTTTTTAGATGAATGGAAGAGTTTAATATGATACGGACAGAGGAGTATAGAAGGTCTGTACGTCCGAAGGTCTGAAGTTCCGTTTTTGGACCTCACACTCTGCTCATCGGATTGAATTTGGTACCATCGTGCTCAAAGTTGTCATGGGCGACAGTAGCACTCTAATTCTGTTGTTGTTGTTGTTGTTGTCTGTTCGTATCCATCCCGACCATAGCTAAACTGGAATTCAAGGTAAGCAGCCGACAATGATGACGATTACCATTTTCCTAGCAGTATCATGGCCGTTGACTTATCATCGAGACTGCTTTACAGGTTTCTGGCACCGTTTTTATCAAACCTTTCCATGATTATATTCTTACTGTATACAATAAATATTTATAAAGTACGCTAGATTTCAGCTATTGTTACCTTTGAAGAGAGCATAAGATAGCTAGCACAGGCATACGACAAATATTATCAGGCATCCTGCACACGCTTTTATGCTATTTGGATCGATTTTCTGGATTTTGCACCGATTTTTCATAGACCCTTTTGTCGTTGCTCATCGGCTTGGGTTTGGTTCAATAGTGACCCGATGTTATTGGTTCAGTAGCATTCTAAGTGTTAATGTTGTTGTTGTTATCACTCAAAGTGTTGTTGATGTTGTTGTTGCTATGATCTGCTGACGGCTTATTATCTGCATATTCTATTAATGCTAGAATTAGTTATACCAACAATTGGTAATACCAATGTTAATTAGTAAAATAAGTTTTAATGTCAATAATGTAATATATTGTGTGGGACAGGGAGGACTGGAGAAAGCCTATTTGTATCCCGACCCTGGTTAAATTGGCATTTAAGGGAAGATGATGATGAATGTTAATAATGTAATGACGTTTCATCGAATATGAAAATGATTGCAGATATTTTAAAAGTTGGCAGAATGAACTAGAGTCTGTTACTTTCTTCAGCATGTGCCAATATATCAAAATGAGCGCGTACAAATTGCAAGTGCTCCTATTGGAACATCTTCTTCTTCATTCCA
This sequence comes from Enchytraeus crypticus, assembly GCA_905160935.1. Classification (NCBI taxonomy): domain Eukaryota; kingdom Metazoa; phylum Annelida; class Clitellata; order Enchytraeida; family Enchytraeidae; genus Enchytraeus; species Enchytraeus crypticus. Next base: position 63,118 of record CAJHZI010000038.1, read on the forward strand.
TCTAGTCGTCATTTTCTTAGTAATTAACTGTCTACCTGTACAAACTCACTCAAATACAGTATAATGACAAAAACCGAATTTATAATGATTTTTCAGTGCGAACAATTATGAAAGTAACATTTTTTAATTTTAATATAGCCTACATGTATACTGAATTGAAAGTGAATTTTTTATTAAATAGAAGTATTATTTGAACTGCGCAAGATGCGAATAAGAGGTTGTGATATAAATCATAATGTTACTTGTAATTTATCACTCCACAGTAGAATATATACACACTGAAACCCTTTGTGCATTTGATAAAGGTCTAGAATAACACGGCTGAGGAGTTTTATTTTATTTACTACGTCAAAGCAGTGAATTATATCTAAAATTTGTGAAGAAATATTTCTTTTTTCAAATCTATATATTAACTGATATTTAGATCCAATTCTCACACTTTAAAATCTCTTATAACTTCTTGTGTTGCGTTACGTCTGTAAGAAATTACTTATACCTATTTATACTTATACTTATATTATACTTACTTAATACGTATAGAAATTACGTATACATGTACATAGAAATTACTTTTACATGTACATAGAAATTACTTATTACTTAGCCGTACTTGAATATAACAATAACAATTTTAAACAATAACAATTATAAGTATAACAATTTTTAATGTATATTGAAGAGTGAATAATGAATAATTAATTATTAAATGAAGATTACCAATCTGCATTATAAGCTATACATATTTTTTTACTTTTCTTTCTCACGTGTTCTACAATTGTAAGGTAAGATGTATAAAATATATTCCTACTCACAGTCTACCTGAGCGCTCAGTGCGTAAGAGCGACTAGTCGATCCTTACCAAACCTTAACGTAACTTTTATCTACAATAATGATTTCTTCCAAGGTAGTTTCCCATTGCCTTACCATTTCTAAGATCGTTATTCAAAACATTGCTTAGTGGTCCAATTAAATTGTTGAAATTATTAATTGTTTATTTTTGTTTACTATAATTAATAATTGCTTATTGCTGGAATAATTTTCTAGATATCGCCTATATTGTCATGCCACTATTATAAATTGTTGGACTACTTTACTCAAGTGACTAGCTGGTATGTTTACCGTTTACGTCCCATTGATGTAGACAACATCAGTATTATAAGAGTGTTTCCCAACTCAACGGAATTCCCCAATAAAATTTTCAAGAAAGTGACCCCCTTATCATATTATTATAAATTTGAAGTTGATCTTAAATTTTTCCCGTGTTGTGTCCGGGTTGTTTAAAGAATGACCAACCGATGACTGCACGTGTCATAGAAGACGACTAAAGCACTAAGATCCATACCAACGTCTGGTTAATGCCTAAGCTCAAGAAATTGCTACAAAACTTTAAACGAATGGAAAAGTCTCAAATAGGGAATCGGCTGGTGGTGTGATGTAGGACAGAGAGGATTTGAGACAGTGTATTTGTTTCCCGACCCTAGTCAAACTGGGATTCAAGGGAAGATGATGATGAAGTTGGCTTTATATCGATTAGATTGCCGAGTGGATAGTAAATTTGCCTTTTAAGTACGACGACAAAATTTTAGAATAAAAGCTGAAATCAGCTAATCAGCTTTATTATGTAGGCCTATAAGTTGCCTTGATCAATCATTCGTCATATAGCTTCGTGTTCACCGCAGTTTTCTATTATAATAATTGATTTCTATATTTAAAATTGTTTCGATAATATGTGTACAGGATTGCTGAAATCTTTTTGTCTATAAAAATAACTACATAATTACAAGAGCAGAACTATCATACTTAGCTTCGGGAAATTAGAGAAAAGCGACACAGTAAATGTAGGCCTATGTTTCGTTGTGCATCTTGGACTGAATTCCCGGATTTTGGTTGCGCCGTTTTACGACCCACTCTCTGCTCATCGGATTGGATTTGGTACGATAGTGCTCAATGTTGTCATGGACGACAGTAGCATAGTTTTCCGGGCACAACACAACTCGTTAATATAAAAATAGTTAGATTGATTTACTGCAAGTTTCAAATGAATTATCATTACGTTCAGGATTTATATGAAAATGTATGTTATTAATATACATTAGTACTGTTATAATATATATATATCTCTATATATATTATATATATATATATATATATATATATATATATATATATATACATATAATTCAAGAAATTAAAACTAAACATAAATGAATTTCAATTACAAAAATTATTTACTTCCAAATTTAAAAACAAATTCATTTAATTACAATTTTACCAGTCACCTGGGAGGCTGCAGCTTTTAAATAATTTTCAGAAAAATTTTCTGTAATATGTAGCCTAACTATTTTGTTATTTAATTGTATTTAACCTTTAACCCTAAATTTAAAGCGCAATAATAGAATGTTAGCAGGGGCGCGAATTTGAGGAGGAGGGCGAAGGCAGAGATCCCCCCATCCTTAGGCTCTCCGATCATGCATGACTGGGGCCATAGCTCCAGCATGGTGTTGCTCGTTATCCTTTTCTTCATTGTGTTCATGGGTATTTGTGGAAATATGTATATAAGAGTAAAAGTGGTGTGTAAGTAAAAGTTGAAGCTATCCAGATTTTCTTTTCCTTCCATTTCATATCATAACTATTTTATTACATTTATTAACTGTGTAACGACTCCTTCGAGAACTTCTTCAATTGTAATGGTGTGAGTACAATTCCTATACTATATTTCTGTGAGTACAAGACTCTAGTTTCCTGATAGCCCACTCGTAGTTTCCTTAATGTCCACATTTTATACCCGTAAAGAAGTGCCGACCAAACCAATGTTTTTATATTATTTACCTTTGTGTTTTTTATTCAATACCTTTAGTTAGTAGGTCTTTTCATTTTCCGAATCGCCTGTGTAATTCTACATTTATTTCCGTTTCACTCTGCCCAACATCCGTAACGATGCGGCCCAAATACTTAGAGCTCTTATCTGTTCCAATCGATATACTATTCAATGTGGCAAATGCGTCTCTCCAACTCTTAGACACTTTCATAACTTTTGCCGTTTTATGAATCTTCATGCCATACCTAATGACGTAACATTCAGACCTTCCATATGATCATTTGCAAAGCTACTTCAGCAAGCAAACATTAATCATCTGCAACTCTCACTCTAAAACAGAATGTTTATCATTTAGCTACTTAATAATTATTAGTAATTAGTTCAGAAGTACTAATGCAAAGTAAATCATAATTGTGATTTTGAAATTGCTATATATTCTATAACAATAATTTCACAAAATCATTACTTAAAAATATAATGACATAGAAATACAAGTACAACTAACCACGCATTCACGCCTGTAGTCTAGTCAAAGCCTTCAGAAAAACTCTCTTCTCACCTGTCTTTACATCGGCTCAAATCATGGTCTCGATATCACCGGTGTAACAAGTGCCATCATAAAACCGGATTTTTCTGGTCAAATCCAAGGGAGCCTGGGTGCGACCGTATGAATTATAACAATGCTTCGAGATAGCGACAATGCATTGTCTTTGTTGTTTACCAGGTAGACCACCGTCAGGGCCAAAGCGGTTTGATAAAAGAGTTTAAGGTCTTGTTCACGCTTCACCCAACTGAGAATGCCTAGTCACTGGTGATTTGACAGAGAGCTGGGGGTTCACTGATGCTGGCGTAACCCCGCTTTGAAATAGCGTTCCAAATGGTAAAGTTGGTAAAGCTAAGATTAACGTCAGTTTCCTCACTCGAAAGCGATATCAGTGACGGGCGAGCCCAGGATTTGAACTCCGCACATATTGATCCTCGATCTAGTGTCTTGCCGACTTCGCCACTGGATCATTCTTTTAAGCAGCTAGTAGACTTTGAGTAGCCGGGCGGCGATTTAGCACGTATAACTCGAATCGGTTTTATCAAAGGCCGGATTCTTTGCACCAAGGGTATTACAAATAATATATAAAAATAAAATAAAAATAAATAATAATAAATGTTATATGCGTCAATTCAGAACACATTGTGTTCGAATCGTTTTTATCAATCCCCGGGTTCTTTATACCTGGGGATTGATAAAAATAGCTTGCATCTTTTTAGTCAAAGTACTTTACAGTTAAGGCATTAAAACAATAAGCTACTATTAGAGCGGAATTAAAAGGTTTAACTCTTGTTTCCTCGCTTAAAGATGATATCGAGGAAACTGTTTTGGTAATGTGGACCTCTCCCCAATTTATAAAATTAAATTTATGCTTTGAACCCACCACCTTTATTACGCTCTGCTGAACTCAATGACGCATGTTTTCACATACCAACAAGTTCTAGCATAATAGCGTTTTTTCTCTCGTGTTCAGATCTGGTTCTCATGATGTCTTTATATTTCATTTGTCAAGGTAGTTTCATATTGTCCTTAATTCCTTATATAAGAATTCAAGTATCTTAGAATCTTTCTATCTGTCTCTCTGTCTGTCTGGCTCTCTTTTTCCCTTTCTCTCTCTCTCTCTCTCTCTCTTTCTCTCATTGCCTCTTTAATTTTTACACTTTCTCTCATATGACACGTTCTTCTTTTCAACATATCCTTCTCTCTCTCTCTCTCTCTTTCTCTCTCTCCCAGTGTTTTGCACGTAGACATGATTTACTCGCCTATTTAACGTTTATTTTTCTTTCAATATGCCGTTAGGTGAGCAATAAATTTCATAAAATCATATTAAATAAATTAAAGACGTTATATTAAATATATTAGCCTATATTAAATAGTACATAAAAGGAAATAAATTATATGAAATAAATTCTTAATGCAATAAATAAGTATAAAGATAATAAATTAAAAACAACAAAGTAAATAAAAGAACGTGACAGAGAAAAATACAAAGATAATCACACAACCTAAATATCAATCAATCAATAAAAATATATGAATCAATTAAAAAATCCATTCATGAATCAGTCAGTCAGTCATCATTCAACCAATTAATTATTTAATAAATCAATATATAAATAAATTAATCAATCATTCAATAGATCAATACCTAAATCAATTAATCAGTCATTTACTCATCATATATCAATCAATACGGAAAGTAATCTACCAAGTAAGAATTAATGCATTTACCAGATACATTTAAATGTTAAATGATAATATTGACGAATTTAATAACTTTGAAGCGAAGAAGTCCTCGATAAAAGTTTCCGATTACTAGTTATAGATTGAACATCGAAGTATTAGCATTAACGCTTCTTTACCATCGGGACGCAGAAGTCCCGTCAACTTGGAACGGGAGATCTTTTATTCGTTACATGCAGATGATCGGAGAATTTTAATGGTTGGCATAGATCAGTTGAAATCCATCAAGACATCGAAATAGGAGAGTGTTTTTATAACGTAACTGACATCGTTTTCGAGTAAGGAAACTGACGTTAACAGTTGATTTAGCAAGTAGACAGACAAACAAACAAACAGAGAGAGAGAGAGAGAGAGAGAGAGAGAGAGAAAGCAAGAGAGCGAGGCCTATATAGTATGAGATGTAAATCGCCTAGTCGTTGCTCATTCTCTCTGTATACTATACTGTGTACTATTGTAGAGTAATCGTCCAGTTAGTCGACCACAATAGAAAGAGGCACGACTCTGGTCTTCGGTCATTTAAATATTTTTTGTGGGTGTCTAATTTAGAGTAAAATTTAGGCGAAGAAATGCTAAAAGCACAATCACTCCATAAAACTGCCTAAATCTTTTATTTTTGTGTTGAACCGGTCGTTGCATTTTATTCGACAGCGGATCAGTAGGTACAGAGTTCAAATCCAGTGTTCTCCCCGTCACTGACGTGCGAAGGTAAGAGTGAATTAGAACGATAATTACAGTGAATGATCAACCATGTTGGTATCTACCACTTTTAGTACCAAAAGTCAAAACCGTTATGCAATTTATTCCATTTTTGTAACCAGTCCAATGAGTGTCCAAGATTTTACTTTCAGATCATCGCGGCAGGGAATCGAACCCGCGATAGTTCAACATCTCCTCTAACCATTAGGCTATTGAGACATTCAGCATGTTATTGCATGCTACTGATTAGATAGTAACTAATTAATGTTAGAAACCTTAATGGTAACAGATCCGAAATCTTGGTAACAGATCAAAAACCTTGGTAACAGATCAGAAACCATGGTAACAGATCAGAAACCTTGGTAACAGACCAGAAACCTTAGTAACAGATCAGAAACCTTGGTAACAGATCAGAAACCTTGGTAACAGATCAGAAACCTTGGTAACAGACCAGAAGCCTTGGTAACAGACCAGAAACCTTGGTAACAGATCAGAAACCTTAGTAACAGATCAGAAACCTTGGTAACAGATCAGAAACCTTGGTAACAGATCAGAAACCTTGGTAACAGATCAGAAACCTTGGTAACAGATCGGAAACCTTAGTAACAGATCAGAAACCTTGGTAACAGACCAGAAACCTTTATAACAGATCAGAAACCTTGGTAACAGATCAAAAACCTTGGTAACAGATCGGAAACCTTAGTAACAGATCAGAAACCTTGGTAACAGACCAGAAACCTTTATAACATATCAGAAACCTTGGCAACAGATCAGAAACCTTAGTAACAGATCAGAAACATTGATAACAGATCAGAAACCTTGGTAACAGATCAGAAACCTTGGTGACAGATCAGAAACCGTGGTAACAGATCAGAAACCTTGGTAACAGATCAGAAACCTTTGTAACAGATCTGAAACCTTGGTAGCAGATCAGAAATCTTGGTAGCAGAACTTGAACGGAAAGTACAATGCAAAACAATACGCCTACAGTTAAGTGATTTTTTAAACAAGAAGACCAAAAATTACAATTCGTTATGACGCTAGAATCGCCTGCGATTTTTCTCAGTTAACTGGCGCTTGATATTATCGAAGATGACCGTTCTAACCAAAATGATTTGTTTCGCCCACTAACTATCGTCTGGGGTGCATCCAAACTCTGAACCCTTTTCGAAGACGGAAAGGAAATTTCCTAGCTAATCTAGAACTGCAAGCTAGCTATTGTCGTTCATTGAAATGGGCCTAAGAAGGTGGCGCAGATCTCGAGTAAGCAAGAGCCGGTGTTGTCACGTGCTTTAGTACATGTCTAGGGTTCGCAGTGAAGTCGATACGTTACCGTGTTTTAAGTTTTGAATCGTTGTCTGCACATTTCTCAGGCGCAGTTTATAAGTGGCATGACCGACTTGTTGCCGGTGCAGTTAAGTTTTAGCAGCCGCCGGGTTGTTTCAGTTTCTGAAAGATACTCTCGCGATTTTCCTGTACGCGATATGAATTAAATCATCGGAGTTTTTTCTTTGGGATTGCAGAGATTATACGGACAGCTAGACGTGGCTTTCTGATGAATGCCACAGTAGTCACAGAAGCTAATATTTACGATAAATAAATAAGAAGAAACTGTGTTTGCGCATTGCGACAAGTTGAAAAATATTTTGCAAAAGCAAAACACTCTGGTTGTCAGCAAATAGAAGCGAGCGGCGAGAGGCAATGTTAGGAGAACAGTAAAGCCTATCTCACTTATCTATTTTAATCAAAAAATTATAACTGATATCTAATTATTGACTATCGAAAGGTTAAGCGGCAGTACATCCTTTGAAGTTAATCGATTGTATTGAGAACTGCACAATTACTTGGATTTAAATCTGTCTAGTAATTCTACTAGCAACTGACATTGCTTTTATCGTGCACACTACCAAAAACTTGCGCTATTTCTGTGCGGTTTCTAAGGAAAGAATAAGAAGAGAAACAGAAGAAGAAAAGTAAAGAAGAGAAGGAAAAAGAAGTAGAGAAAAAAAAGAAAGGAAGAACTGAAGAAAATTTAAAAGTCGAAGAGAAAAATTACAATTAAAGAAGAAAAGGTAAGTAGCCAATAAGACGGCAGAAAAGAATAGGAATAAGAATATGTATAGAAGGAATATAAAGAAGTGATTGGTCGAAGTCGAGTAGAGTTTAATTGGAGTCAAGCTGTGCGTAGATTGGTACAGGTAAACTGTGATAACACATTTATCAAAGGATTCTGTGGAATAATCAGACACACGTGTGTCGAGGTGGATAGGTTAACAACTGAACATGGCGACAATGACGCAGAATAGTGGAATGGAGGAACTGTATAGCAATCAGTTAGGTTTGTAAATTAACTCTGCTATTAATTATTAGTATTATACTACTGGTTTAATACATCTCTCTCTACTTCTATCTATATCTTTCTCTCTCACTCTCTTTTTCTCTCTCTCTCTGCTTCTATAAATCTCTCTCTATCTCTCTCTCTCTCTCTCTCTCTCTCTCTCTTTCTCTCTCTCTCTCTCTCTAATGTTCTCTTAGGTGGCAGGTCTAAGATACTTACTCCTACTAACAGTCTACGTTCATTAAGAACACTCGAATCCTTGGCTAAGAAGTCATATAAAAAGTTGATACAGCACAAGGGCTAAGCCTTTCTAAACCTTATCATAGCATTTAGCTTGTTAAATGTTAATATGCAGCTTGCGAGATAATTTTCATTACCTCAACTCATTTAATTGCTTGGTCTCCTTTTAGGATACTGGCTGTTAACGGTTGGTCTATTCTTGAGTGTCCCACGCTCAACACGATATATTCTAATATACAATTATATTGTACGCTCAGTGCTTGTACTATTGTACTATATTTTACTATTGTCCTATATTGTACTGTATTATATTATTGGATAATCCCTTCACCTAAGACTATGCTTAACCACACCTTAAAGCTTGGGATTAATATGGCTTCTGAGGTGGTTTCCCGTTTCATTTCTCAGATAGTGCTTAGACACAATACGATATATATATATATATATATATATATATATATATATATATATATATATAAACACATACAATGTAATGTAATATATTATGATATATCGCTTTAATAATAGTTCATAATTAATAATTTAATAATAGTTATAATTAATAATTTAATTAAAAATAGTAAATAATTTTAATAATATTTTTAAACTTTTCGTAAACATGTAGGCCTACGCTCATATTACGATTGTTCATTTATTGTTTCTGTATCCTACGATGGCATACATGTCATGTGTTACAAGTAACACAGATCAATGTCCTGGTAATGATTTTCAATATAGGCTTTTGGACTTGTCCCTTCATTGGACCTTTAATTGCTGCTCCTCAGCTTGACTTTGGTTCTGAAGTGCTCGAAGTCATCGTTGACGACAGTAGCACACTATTTATTTTTTTAAAATAATTATTATGGTAGTCAGCTAGATAAGGTACTCGTCACTGACGACCAATTTTTCTCGCGATATGCATTTTGTGTCTTTGCTGAAAATAAACATATAATCTATTCTATTCTACTCTATTCTATTTCTATTCTATTCTATTCTATTCTACTCTATTCTATTTCTATTCTATTCTATTCTATTTCTATTCTATTCTATTCTATTCTATTCTATTCTATTTGATGTTGTTGCCGTTCTTGCTACCTGAGTGGTGAAATAAAAGCTATATATGTTACCGTGGATTGAAAATAAAAGCAATTATCTCTCTAAGTTGGGTGTCTCTTTAATGTGGGGATTTGCATAATATAGGACCGTGACAAAAGGGTTTGATCTTTGGTCTCATTTTTGGGCTTGGTTAAATGATCGTGTGTTTGGTCTCCACAAGTTACCTGTATCGCTGCAGTATGGAAATAGGCGTTAAATTTAATCTCTTACCGTTTATTAATTTAACGTATCATTTTATCTATTCAGTCAATCGAGATAATTATAATTTCTATACTTAACAATATATTCCGCTTCTATCAGGTTCTGGCTGAATACTAAACGGGGTCTTCAACCGAAAGTCTGCAGACCGTAAAGCTTGTTTCTTGAAGTATCTTGAAACATTGCATTTTTCGCTTCGCGATTATCTTTTGGATACAAAAATGGATATTTTATTTTACGAAAATTACAATGACACTATACACCATACATAGAACGACGTGAAAATGGACATACAGGCCCGAAGGCTCTGACGCATGCCCACAAAGGCTACAACTAAATTAAAATCAGTTCACGGTACAATAATGTAATAGCTAATTAATTCTAAAATACTGATAAATATAAAATTTTGTAGAAGAACTAGCGACAGATAAATAATCGATTACGATATAGATACAGCTATAATTGTACTTAACCGTCATGAAATCTAGCTTTGAGAGACATAGGCCTATTATAGGTAATCATGCCAATATGTATTTAACCATTGAACATAAAAGACTGTAAACCACCTAAGTTTTGGATTAATCTAGGTAAATGCGCCTAACTTGTTTAGTGTTTGGTTTGGTTAGGCAACACCAGACTAACCAATAATAAAGAGTTTACGATCTGAACCAGATGTATTTAGTTCGACGACTGGCGAGGATCATGTGCCAAATTATTTGTCTGCCGCAAAATGGATGTACATTTTACTAGAATTTCTTTTACGAAATTTCTATTCGCGATAGAATAGGAGAATAGCTAGCTCTAACTTCTTTTGTGCTTAAATGAAAGAACGGTAAGAATTTTCCTATTGTTTTTTTTAAAGATTTATATTCTTAATTCTAAGCTAGAGAAATTTACTTATTTATCAAGATATGTGTCATTTTTTCTAATTTATTTTATCGAATTTGTAGCTATAGTGTGTCAGTTTACGAATATTAACCAAAATTTATAGTAATACGATATTCGTCCATATATTCCGAAACATTTTAACATAAAAATTGTCCATTTCGTTCATTATTTTATCTGAACGGCGAGTTCTCTGAACTTGTAGTGAATTTTCAGATTCTGGTCGTCTCGTGACCTCGGCCTCATTTGAAGGTCAAATTCATAATCGATGTTTACTTTTGGCATCTACTTATTGTTTATATTTTGTCAGATTTGCCTAATTGTTAAATAATTTGATATTATATCGCACATTTTCGTGTTATTTGATAGCGAAAGCAAAATACTGTTGCATTTAGAAGAACCTTTGATTAACCAATAATAAATCTGTAACTTATAGTTTTAAAACACGCATTTTATCGTAGGAAAATGCTAGAAATTGCCCGAGGCAAATTTTACGCCCCCTTTTGAAAATTAAAATAATTTTTGAAGTAAATGTAATTCTTTTTGTCTTTTATCCATTGTTAGTTTTTTGTATTAATTTCACTCGTAATGTAGTTATATGTAGTCATTAAATAACTTTGAAAAGATATGAAACTACGTTGAATTTAGTTTATTAGTGTTGCACATGGCTTATCTTTTGTTTATTGGCTAAGGATGTTGGCTGATAAGCATGCGTGATCGTTTCAAATTTGATTAATTTGTTACTCAAATATTTATTAATTTAGGCTTGATTAAAAATAAGATTAATTTTACTGTTTCCTCCAATATCTGATTTGTTTCAATTTTCTAGCACTGAAAATTATTACTGGTGAATATATATCATTTGGTGAACATGCATGTGATAGCTCACAAGGCCTCAGCCCGATACTATCAAAACCTAGTTAAACTAACTGTAAACTAGAAAGTTTAAATTCATAACTTAAAAATAGTTCACAGGTGTCTGCTTGCTAACCGTGAAACAAGAGGCATTGTCTTCAGCCAGTACTTATTGTTTAGAAATCAGTACCATGTAATGTGACAAAAATGTACAATTTATACCTTTAATGAACACCTTTGTCTTGAAATTCCCTCAGTAGTGTAATAAATTTTACTTTCATTTTTTTGCCGATACAGAGGTAGCAGTAAGAACGGATTCAGTGTTCAATCTCTCGACAGTAGTTGCTACCACTACGGCAGGTGAGTTCATACAACTCCTACAAGCCGTCTCTAACATACCTCCTTCAGAACAACAGTGTAGTTCAACCAGTAACGGACAGTTAGCTCTTCAGCTTAATTTATCCGAACCAGATCCAAATCCTTCGCAACTCTCACCTTACAGCCAACAGGACCAATTCAGCGATCTAAACAACAATCAGCTGTCACCTTTTAGTAAGAAACTTCTGGAAGACAGCGTAAATCTGTCGCCGTTCAATCACGAGCAACAATTACAAGGCCTACACGACTTACCCCAACCGTCTTTCTCTCGACCGTTAAATTCACCAACCAAACAAATTAATTTAACGTCCCCGCTCAGGCATTTGATAAAAACCGGCTCCGTGCAGCAACAGGAAGTCAGTTGGTCCACAGGGTGGAGTGATTTCTCCGACTTTTCCTGTGGGACTCTTATGGAAGGAATCCTGACGGAGGAGGTTAACGAAAGAGGTTTTGAGGACACTTCAAATGTGCACATGTTTACAGATGATCAGACGCTGGTTTGCGCTAAACGAGTTAAATACGGGAATGATCTCAATCGAAGTCTAAGCAGCGACAGTATGCTAACGGCATCACCTTGTAACAGCAATATGTCAGGTAGAGTAGTCTTGTGTGTAAAATATTGTGGCTGTAGAACTAAGTTATTATAGGAATAATACTGTGCTTTTCTAAAATATATGCTATACGTGTTTAGCTATTGACACCGCTATTCATATCATTAACCACCGCTATTCATATCATTAGACACCACTATTCATATCATTAAACACCGCTATTCATATCATTATACATCACTATTCATACTTTAATCATTAGACACCACTATTCATATCGTGTCTTATTTTGAATTAGGATTGTGTTCTCGTTCATGTAATAGTCTATGAAACAAACATTACGTGAAACGCAGAACTTTGCAGAAATTCAATGATAGTACTCTAGGAAGGTACTTCAACTTACTACTCAACCATTTATCTGTATTGGACTTTAAGGGCAAGAAAGACATCTAAAGTACTCTTAATATTTGTCAAATAAAAACATTGTTAGATTATATTCTCTTTTACAGTACAGTATTATACATCTTTATAATTATTATTAATCTGTTAATAGTAAATTATTATTTATTAAAGGGCAAGTTTGATCTTCTGTAGTTGAGGTGATGAGTGTAGGAGTCCTATTTCTGTAGTTGAGGTGAAGAGTGTAGAATCTTGTTTCTGTAGTTTAGGTGATGTGCACACTCAGTGTAGAATCTTGTTTTCTGGTATTTCAGGAAGTGGAGACTACAAACAACAGTTTATAATCAGACAGAGATCCAACAATTCATTGTCTTCTTCGTTATCATCTTCCTCATCGTTATCTTGCCTCTCCCAGCCTGATCTTCTACAGCAGCAACAACAACAACAACGAGAAGATTCCAGTCAGCAGCAGAAATTCTGCCTGGTTTGTGGTGACGTGGCATCAGGGCTGCACTATGGAGCTTCATCCTGTGAGGCCTGCAAGGCTTTCTTTAAGAGAACCGTTCAAGGTACTGTTCTATTAATGTATTGTCTATTTATTGTTCTACTAATTTATTGTCCATTTATTTATTGCTCTACTAATTCATTGTCTATTTATTTATTAATTAAAAATTTTATTAATTTATTAATTTTTTATTTTCTTATTAATTGTTGAACGGCTAACTTTGAAATAAAACATAGTTCTCTCTCTAATCAGCACGATTAACCGCTTGATGGATTTAAGAATTGAAAACATTACACATTGAAACTACATGATACATTGAAAACAGCCTGCACTGATTACTTCGTTGTTATATTATGTTTTTTTCGGTAAAAGCTGTAAAGCCAATGTTAACGTCAGTTTCATCTCTCGAAAGCATATGAGTGACGGGAAAGCCCAGGATTTGAAGCCACACTTATTGATCTGAGGTCAGATATCTTATCGACACATCACCCCTGGCCCTAGCGAGTATCATTTTTTTATTTATAAAAATGTCAAGACATGTTCTAGAAGTAATCATTTAATTAATGGCATGCTGCATTTTTGACTATTTCAATAATAACAATAACAACAATTAGAGTTCTCCAGTCATCAATGACAACATCGAGCACTATTGAGACAAAATCAAGCCGGCGAGCAATAAGAAGGTCCAAAAACGGCGCAAATTCCAAAATCCAGAATATCATTCCAAAGTAAAGGGAATTAAAGAAAAGGAGGTTTTGGCGCATTTCATTTTAGATTTATTTCCTGATTGATTGATTGATTGCTGACAGGTAACGTGGAGTATGTATGTCAGGCGGGGGGTAAATGCTTGATGACGAAGAGGGGCAGAAAGGCTTGCCAGGCGTGTCGCTACAACAAGTGTGTGAGGATAGGCATGCTGAGAGAAGGTACGTTAGAAATACTCTAACGCCTCTGGTCAAGAGCAAGTTTAACGTTAGTTTTCATCTAAAACTGGCTGGAGCGAGTGGCGATGTCGGTAAGATACTCGACCGCGGATCAGTATGTGCGGGGTTCAAATCCTGGGCTCACCCGTCACTGACATCGCTTTCGAGTGAAGAAACTGACGTTAACATTAGCTTTTTTAGCTTTATTTCTCTAAGAGATGTCAGTGATGGGCGAGCTCAGGTTTGAAAATTCAAGTCTGGTGATATTTGAGGCACATGCGGCCCTGGTAAAGAAATAGTTTACTGTATAGCAATTACCTGCAAATGTATATTTATAACTATAGCAATATGGTATTATGCAAAAAAAGTTGAGAGATAGAGCCACTAGGGGACAAAGCTTTCCTATGAAAGCTGTTAGAACTTTTAAATTCTTAATCCTTCTACAGATATATATATATATATATATATATATATATATATATATATATATATATATATATATATATATATATATATATATATATATATCTGTAGAAGGATTAAGAATTTAAAAGTTCTAACAGCTTTCATAGGAAAGCTTTGTCCCCTAGTGGCTCTATCTCTCAACTTTTTTTGCATAATACCATATTGCTATAGTTATAAATATACATTTGCAGGTAATTGCTATACAGTAAACTATTTCTTTACCAGGGCCGCATGTGCCTCAAATATCACCAGACTTGAATTTTCAAACCTGAGCTCGCCCATCACTGACATCTCTTAGAGAAATAAAGCTAAAAAAGCTAATGTTAACGTCAGTTTCTTCACTCGAAAGCGATGTCAGTGACGGGTGAGCCCAGGATTTGAACCCCGCACATACTGATCCGCGGTCGAGTATCTTACCGACATCGCCACTCGCTCCAGCCAGTTTTAGATGAAAACTAACGTTAAACTTGCTCTTGACCAGAGGCGTTAGAGTATTTCTAACGTACCTTCTCTCAGCATGCCTATCCTCACACACTTGTTGTAGCGACACGCCTGGCAAGCCTTTCTGCCCCTCTTCGTCATCAAGCATTTACCCCCCGCCTGACATACATACTCCACGTTACCTGTCAGCAATCAATCAATCAATCAGGAAATAAATCTAAAATGAAATGCGCCAAAACCTCCTTTTCTTTAATTCCCTTTACTTTGGAATGATATTCTGGATTTTGGAATTTGCGCCGTTTTTGGACCTTCTTATTGCTCGCCGGCTTGATTTTGTCTCAATAGTGCTCGATGTTGTCATTGATGACTGGAGAACTCTAATTGTTGTTATTGTTATTATTGAAATAGTCAAAAATGCAGCATGCCATTAATTAAATGATTACTTCTAGAACATGTCTTGACATTTTTATAAATAAAAAAATGATACTCGCTAGGGCCAGGGGTGATGTGTCGATAAGATATCTGACCTCAGATCAATAAGTGTGGCTTCAAATCCTGGGCTTTCCCGTCACTCATATGCTTTCGAGAGATGAAACTGACGTTAACATTGGCTTTACAGCTTTTACCGAAAAAAACATAATATAACAACGAAGTAATCAGTGCAGGCTGTTTTCAATGTATCATGTAGTTTCAATGTGTAATGTTTTCAATTCTTAAATCCATCAAGCGGTTAATCGTGCTGATTAGAGAGAGAACTATGTTTTATTTCAAAGTTAGCCGTTCAACAATTAATAAGAAAATAAAAAATTAATAAATTAATAAAATTTTTAATTAATAAATAAATAGACAATGAATTAGTAGAGCAATAAATAAATGGACAATAAATTAGTAGAACAATAAATAGACAATACATTAATAGAACAGTACCTTGAACGGTTCTCTTAAAGAAAGCCTTGCAGGCCTCACAGGATGAAGCTCCATAGTGCAGCCCTGATGCCACGTCACCACAAACCAGGCAGAATTTCTGCTGCTGACTGGAATCTTCTCGTTGTTGTTGTTGTTGCTGCTGTAGAAGATCAGGCTGGGAGAGGCAAGATAACGATGAGGAAGATGATAACGAAGAAGACAATGAATTGTTGGATCTCTGTCTGATTATAAACTGTTGTTTGTAGTCTCCACTTCCTGAAATACCAGAAAACAAGATTCTACACTGAGTGTGCACATCACCTAAACTACAGAAACAAGATTCTACACTCTTCACCTCAACTACAGAAATAGGACTCCTACACTCATCACCTCAACTACAGAAGATCAAACTTGCCCTTTAATAAATAATAATTTACTATTAACAGATTAATAATAATTATAAAGATGTATAATACTGTACTGTAAAAGAGAATATAATCTAACAATGTTTTTATTTGACAAATATTAAGAGTACTTTAGATGTCTTTCTTGCCCTTAAAGTCCAATACAGATAAATGGTTGAGTAGTAAGTTGAAGTACCTTCCTAGAGTACTATCATTGAATTTCTGCAAAGTTCTGCGTTTCACGTAATGTTTGTTTCATAGACTATTACATGAACGAGAACACAATCCTAATTCAAAATAAGACACGATATGAATAGTGGTGTCTAATGATTAAAGTATGAATAGTGATGTATAATGATATGAATAGCGGTGTTTAATGATATGAATAGTGGTGTCTAATGATATGAATAGCGGTGGTTAATGATATGAATAGCGGTGTCAATAGCTAAACACGTATAGCATATATTTTAGAAAAGCACAGTATTATTCCTATAATAACTTAGTTCTACAGCCACAATATTTTACACACAAGACTACTCTACCTGACATATTGCTGTTACAAGGTGATGCCGTTAGCATACTGTCGCTGCTTAGACTTCGATTGAGATCATTCCCGTATTTAACTCGTTTAGCGCAAACCAGCGTCTGATCATCTGTAAACATGTGCACATTTGAAGTGTCCTCAAAACCTCTTTCGTTAACCTCCTCCGTCAGGATTCCTTCCATAAGAGTCCCACAGGAAAAGTCGGAGAAATCACTCCACCCTGTGGACCAACTGACTTCCTGTTGCTGCACGGAGCCGGTTTTTATCAAATGCCTGAGCGGGGACGTTAAATTAATTTGTTTGGTTGGTGAATTTAACGGTCGAGAGAAAGACGGTTGGGGTAAGTCGTGTAGGCCTTGTAATTGTTGCTCGTGATTGAACGGCGACAGATTTACGCTGTCTTCCAGAAGTTTCTTACTAAAAGGTGACAGCTGATTGTTGTTTAGATCGCTGAATTGGTCCTGTTGGCTGTAAGGTGAGAGTTGCGAAGGATTTGGATCTGGTTCGGATAAATTAAGCTGAAGAGCTAACTGTCCGTTACTGGTTGAACTACACTGTTGTTCTGAAGGAGGTATGTTAGAGACGGCTTGTAGGAGTTGTATGAACTCACCTGCCGTAGTGGTAGCAACTACTGTCGAGAGATTGAACACTGAATCCGTTCTTACTGCTACCTCTGTATCGGCAAAAAAATGAAAGTAAAATTTATTACACTACTGAGGGAATTTCAAGACAAAGGTGTTCATTAAAGGTATAAATTGTACATTTTTGTCACATTACATGGTACTGATTTCTAAACAATAAGTACTGGCTGAAGACAATGCCTCTTGTTTCACGGTTAGCAAGCAGACACCTGTGAACTATTTTTAAGTTATGAATTTAAACTTTCTAGTTTACAGTTAGTTTAACTAGGTTTTGATAGTATCGGGCTGAGGCCTTGTGAGCTATCACATGCATGTTCACCAAATGATATATATTCACCAGTAATAATTTTCAGTGCTAGAAAATTGAAACAAATCAGATATTGGAGGAAACAGTAAAATTAATCTTATTTTTAATCAAGCCTAAATTAATAAATATTTGAGTAACAAATTAATCAAATTTGAAACGATCACGCATGCTTATCAGCCAACATCCTTAGCCAATAAACAAAAGATAAGCCATGTGCAACACTAATAAACTAAATTCAACGTAGTTTCATATCTTTTCAAAGTTATTTAATGACTACATATAACTACATTACGAGTGAAATTAATACAAAAAACTAACAATGGATAAAAGACAAAAAGAATTACATTTACTTCAAAAATTATTTTAATTTTCAAAAGGGGGCGTAAAATTTGCCTCGGGCAATTTCTAGCATTTTCCTACGATAAAATGCGTGTTTTAAAACTATAAGTTACAGATTTATTATTGGTTAATCAAAGGTTCTTCTAAATGCAACAGTATTTTGCTTTCGCTATCAAATAACACGAAAATGTGCGATATAATATCAAATTATTTAACAATTAGGCAAATCTGACAAAATATAAACAATAAGTAGATGCCAAAAGTAAACATCGATTATGAATTTGACCTTCAAATGAGGCCGAGGTCACGAGACGACCAGAATCTGAAAATTCACTACAAGTTCAGAGAACTCGCCGTTCAGATAAAATAATGAACGAAATGGACAATTTTTATGTTAAAATGTTTCGGAATATATGGACGAATATCGTATTACTATAAATTTTGGTTAATATTCGTAAACTGACACACTATAGCTACAAATTCGATAAAATAAATTAGAAAAAATGACACATATCTTGATAAATAAGTAAATTTCTCTAGCTTAGAATTAAGAATATAAATCTTTAAAAAAAACAATAGGAAAATTCTTACCGTTCTTTCATTTAAGCACAAAAGAAGTTAGAGCTAGCTATTCTCCTATTCTATCGCGAATAGAAATTTCGTAAAAGAAATTCTAGTAAAATGTACATCCATTTTGCGGCAGACAAATAATTTGGCACATGATCCTCGCCAGTCGTCGAACTAAATACATCTGGTTCAGATCGTAAACTCTTTATTATTGGTTAGTCTGGTGTTGCCTAACCAAACCAAACACTAAACAAGTTAGGCGCATTTACCTAGATTAATCCAAAACTTAGGTGGTTTACAGTCTTTTATGTTCAATGGTTAAATACATATTGGCATGATTACCTATAATAGGCCTATGTCTCTCAAAGCTAGATTTCATGACGGTTAAGTACAATTATAGCTGTATCTATATCGTAATCGATTATTTATCTGTCGCTAGTTCTTCTACAAAATTTTATATTTATCAGTATTTTAGAATTAATTAGCTATTACATTATTGTACCGTGAACTGATTTTAATTTAGTTGTAGCCTTTGTGGGCATGCGTCAGAGCCTTCGGGCCTGTATGTCCATTTTCACGTCGTTCTATGTATGGTGTATAGTGTCATTGTAATTTTCGTAAAATAAAATATCCATTTTTGTATCCAAAAGATAATCGCGAAGCGAAAAATGCAATGTTTCAAGATACTTCAAGAAACAAGCTTTACGGTCTGCAGACTTTCGGTTGAAGACCCCGTTTAGTATTCAGCCAGAACCTGATAGAAGCGGAATATATTGTTAAGTATAGAAATTATAATTATCTCGATTGACTGAATAGATAAAATGATACGTTAAATTAATAAACGGTAAGAGATTAAATTTAACGCCTATTTCCATACTGCAGCGATACAGGTAACTTGTGGAGACCAAACACACGATCATTTAACCAAGCCCAAAAATGAGACCAAAGATCAAACCCTTTTGTCACGGTCCTATATTATGCAAATCCCCACATTAAAGAGACACCCAACTTAGAGAGATAATTGCTTTTATTTTCAATCCACGGTAACATATATAGCTTTTATTTCACCACTCAGGTAGCAAGAACGGCAACAACATCAAATAGAATAGAATAGAATAGAATAGAATAGAATAGAAATAGAATAGAATAGAATAGAAATAGAATAGAGTAGAATAGAATAGAATAGAATAGAAATAGAATAGAGTAGAATAGAATAGATTATATGTTTATTTTCAGCAAAGACACAAAATGCATATCGCGAGAAAAATTGGTCGTCAGTGACGAGTACCTTATCTAGCTGACTACCATAATAATTATTTTAAAAAAATAAATAGTGTGCTACTGTCGTCAACGATGACTTCGAGCACTTCAGAACCAAAGTCAAGCTGAGGAGCAGCAATTAAAGGTCCAATGAAGGGACAAGTCCAAAAGCCTATATTGAAAATCATTACCAGGACATTGATCTGTGTTACTTGTAACACATGACATGTATGCCATCGTAGGATACAGAAACAATAAATGAACAATCGTAATATGAGCGTAGGCCTACATGTTTACGAAAAGTTTAAAAATATTATTAAAATTATTTACTATTTTTAATTAAATTATTAATTATAACTATTATTAAATTATTAATTATGAACTATTATTAAAGCGATATATCATAATATATTACATTACATTGTATGTGTTTATATATATATATATATATATATATATATATATATATATATATATATCGTATTGTGTCTAAGCACTATCTGAGAAATGAAACGGGAAACCACCTCAGAAGCCATATTAATCCCAAGCTTTAAGGTGTGGTTAAGCATAGTCTTAGGTGAAGGGATTATCCAATAATATAATACAGTACAATATAGGACAATAGTAAAATATAGTACAATAGTACAAGCACTGAGCGTACAATATAATTGTATATTAGAATATATCGTGTTGAGCGTGGGACACTCAAGAATAGACCAACCGTTAACAGCCAGTATCCTAAAAGGAGACCAAGCAATTAAATGAGTTGAGGTAATGAAAATTATCTCGCAAGCTGCATATTAACATTTAACAAGCTAAATGCTATGATAAGGTTTAGAAAGGCTTAGCCCTTGTGCTGTATCAACTTTTTATATGACTTCTTAGCCAAGGATTCGAGTGTTCTTAATGAACGTAGACTGTTAGTAGGAGTAAGTATCTTAGACCTGCCACCTAAGAGAACATTAGAGAGAGAGAGAGAGAGAAAGAGAGAGAGAGAGAGAGAGAGAGAGAGAGATAGAGAGAGATTTATAGAAGCAGAGAGAGAGAGAAAAAGAGAGAGAGAGAGAAAGATATAGATAGAAGTAGAGAGAGATGTATTAAACCAGTAGTATAATACTAATAATTAATAGCAGAGTTAATTTACAAACCTAACTGATTGCTATACAGTTCCTCCATTCCACTATTCTGCGTCATTGTCGCCATGTTCAGTTGTTAACCTATCCACCTCGACACACGTGTGTCTGATTATTCCACAGAATCCTTTGATAAATGTGTTATCACAGTTTACCTGTACCAATCTACGCACAGCTTGACTCCAATTAAACTCTACTCGACTTCGACCAATCACTTCTTTATATTCCTTCTATACATA
>CAJHZI010000040.1:0-178209 GCA_905160935.1 Enchytraeus crypticus
CCGCAGGGGCACATGTAAGGCTCGCAAGTTTTCGCCCCTAAACGGAAACTAACAGCTACTCGAATCGCCTCATTGTCTAAAAATAGCCCACAAGAAGCAACAGGGAGAGCTTGAAGCCAGTCGCTGCTTCTTTTGGTTGATACAGCTAGGAGTCGTGCTCTGTCTACTGCATTGGACTGGGATTCTAACAGACTGATATAAATCCGATACACTATAAGACGGTCCCGTGATTTCTGGTTACTGACTGAGGTAGAAGGTGGAACACTGGAGGTGAGGCTTTTGGACCAAACTGACAACGCAACGTCAATGGATCTATCGGCATTTATTATTATTATTATTATTATTATTATTATACAATATTTACGAGTTTTAATTCTAGTAATTAGGATTAATTACTAGCTTGATTATGTTTACTAGGAAATCATTACGAGCTTTAATCCTAGCCCTGAACAACCCCAGTGGCTTTAAATATAAGCCACTGGGGTTGTTCAGGGCTAGGATTAAAGCTCGTAATGTTTTCCTAGTCTTTCAATCACATCATATCGACATTGTGCAGGCTCTACAAAATCGTATGAGTGCGTTACGGTGTTCAGCTAGATAAGATACTGTGTGTCTTCACTAATGGCTACCCGTACTCGTAATATCTACCTTTACTTTTTCTATTGTTGTGCATGCTTATCAATATTTGCACGGATGTTTGATTTCGTTTGTTATTTTGTATGATTTCTTTTTACTAATATTTACATGCATGTTGTTCAGATGAAGTGAAATGAATTAAATCACATCAATCCTTACATTGTTCTATATTTTACATTAGGCTCTACATGAGTGACCCTACAGGCCGGACTCTGTCCTGGATTGATTTGGGATCTCGTGCCTTACACACAGCCTTCAGTTCAAATGCCTTCGATCAGCTGTATGGCATCACTGTGTTCAACGTAAGCACTGCCGACTAACTTTTAAGCCGGGTAATAAGCCCGTCATATAATGGGGTATTATTGTCAATTAGCCACATACATGTATTTTAAATCTATTTGAGTCAGATCTCTTGTGGTCGAAGCCAGCTAATTGCTTAACAACATTTCTAAACTTTTCTATACGGCTAGCTACGGGTAGCTCTAGTGGCCAAATGGCATGATTGTCAATTTCTAGTTTTATCTTAGAAAATTAAATTTGAGGGTCAAACCTTGTTCAAGCCAATTTTAGTCACAGCAACTCGAACCCAGTTAGGCATACAGCGAGATTTATATACATGTAACTATTATATACATTAGCATTTATAATTCGTAATCTGAATTTAAGTGATCATTAACTTGTAGAAAAGTGCGAGATTTACTTCAGTATTCATTATACCTCATGTAACAATGAAAGAACAGTTAAACTTTTTTTCCTTGGAAATAAAGTTTAGCCGTTTCTCTTAATATCACATAGTCTAGCAGCAGCTATATGCTTTTAAAAATTGTATTATCGTTTTGTGAATATATACATTGTGAAACCTAGAGTTTATATTCCTTTTTCATACCAGCAAGATGAGTACTGACTCTCCGCCAGTGATTCGAACTAACCAATAGTTTTTAATCTGGCTAACATGCTATCATCTCGACCAACTAATCGAAATTGGAATACCCTACATAACATGCAAAGAATAAAGTTTTTCTCCACTATTTGTAATTTTTAAATTTAAGCAATAAAATTCCGTAACTATAGTTCTTTACTAGTTTTGCTACATTCGTTATTACGACATACATCGAGAGTAAATGTTTTCTGTATAGGATTACCTGACCTATACGGAGGGTGTACAAGATCTACAGTTTTACCAGCAATCAGGCAACACCACAGTGGCTGTTCAAAAGTCTCAACCTTACTACGCCGTGCAGCACACGCAATCGTTTGACGTCGTTAACTACGGCAACTACCTGCAGCCTAGCATCACATGTATGCACCTGTTCACTATCTTCGTTATCTATGGATAAAATATTGCCATATCCGGTCCGAGGCAAATATTTGTCTATAAGGATATTTATTTATCTCTGTTTCTAAATGGTCGCCAGATGTTTTTCTCTCACACTCTCATTTAAGAGCCTTTACTTAACCGAGTAGTTTCAGCGCTATGTTGGGTCTTCACATCAAGCATTTTCAGTGTCGTTGTTGTAGTCTAGTGGATAAGTTATACACCGTTCGTGCAAGTAATTTGAGTTAACTAAATTCGAATCCAACGCAAATCTAAAATATCAGAATAAAGGTAATAGAATTGACACATGTGTTACATTTGGTAGAATCACGCGTGTGAATAAAAAAATTCCCTTAAAGAAATTGACGCAGTTACACCAAGAAATGTATAGCTACAAAGTCTGCAATCCTCTACGCTTTTATTTAATTGTGAGCAGTTTAATGCTATGTTATCAAAGCATTGATATTTGAGCTTCCTGAATAGCTACACATCGAAGCGAATCACATGGAAGGGATAGAATTTATAAATTATGTCGAATTTCGTAGTCTAGTTAAGCTCTACAACAACACCAACAATCAGAGTGTAACTGTTGTCAATTACAACATCGAGCACTACTGAACCAAATCCAAGCCGGCGAACAAAAAAACAAAATGTTGAAAACGTACAAAATCCATAATCAGCAAGCCAATACAAAGATAGAAAATTAAAGAAAGTCATGTATACTCTCTGGCTGCAATTTACGGACAATATGTGGAAAGAGGATATAGAAGAGTTGAGCATTTGATTACCCATGGAAATGTTGATAGGAAAGCAAAAGCTCTAAAGTGTAGAGAAAAAACGTACTTAGTATACACTTATAGTTATAATTCGACACTTATAATGTATAATTATAGTTATAATTCGACACTTATAATTATAATTCTACACTTAATAATTCGTGATTTTAGTTTGCAATAATGATCAGCACTGTTATTAATACTATAGTTTCAGATGAATTCACTATTGTTTTAATGCATTTAATGTACTATGTTGCACTTTATACTGTATAATATTTATTTTTAATTTTATAATATAAAAGACTGACACAATATAATTCAAACTCATGCAAATAAGTAAAATAAATTCTAAAAGTGCACATTTAAATAATGCCCAAACGTGTAACGAAATGCATGCCTTATCTGTTCTAAATGACAGATTCTGAGGTGAATTGAACTCTCGCGGCTTTGAATCTCAGCCGCGCTTATCAGAGAGTAAAATCTCGGACATTCACTGGACTGGTTATACGGAAAATGGACTAAATTGCGTAACGGTTTAAACATGTGGTATTAAAAGTGATAGATATCAGCTTAGTTGATCATTTCACTATAATGTGTGTTTTACTTTGCCATTATTTCAGTATCGTGCGGAGTTGAGAGCAACCGTTGTGAACAACATTGTCACTCTGTGAGTGGGACACCAGTCTGCACCTGCGCCATTGGCTTTCAGAAAGATGGTCAAAAGTGCCAATCATGTAACTATTAACATCGATTCTTTCATTTAAAAATCAATAAATCAATAAGCTTATCTGAACGTATAATTATCAACATAATACCGAGAGAATGAAGGGGAAATTATCTATGTACATGTACATGTATGCCATAATATCTGTATGATACGTAGCATCATACAGCTGTTAACTTATTTTTTGAGCAGATTTTAGTATCTCAAATTTAATAAAATATTATAACTCCAGCTATAACTTTAGTTATGAAAAATACTGTAATTATAATAATAACACTAAAGTTTGCATTTAACAAATTAAGTTTTTAAATTCAAATTCGATTTTAATTTAATTCCGATTTATTTGTCATTAGTAGCCCGTATTGCTTCTCAGCAAGTGCTATTAGAGAATTAAGTTTCTTCTACTGTAGGAATGAAATTTCTTCTAAGCAGATTAACTGATACACACGCATTCATGATGCCCTTGATAACACAGTTTTTAACTTTTTATAATTACATGTATTAATAGATATAGTAGGTTGAACAGTTGATCATTGGGAATTGTAGTACATCTGAGATAATGTATCGCACAGCTGCTATTGTTGATACAGTTAATTTATCCTTCATTCCATCGGTACTATAGTAAAACATTACTTAATGTGTTTAAGATGCTTATATTGACCTTCTAAGTAATTTTCTCTTACTTATACAAGATACATGGTAGAACCGTGAAGTTCCTTATGAAGTACCTTTCCTATGCTTAAACATCTACATAGTACATACCTTGAGTATTTTCTTTTACTTATATTTCTTTATAGCTCATAATTCCCGTGTTATATCCGGGACGCTTGAGAATAGACCCACTCTAAACTGCACGTATAGTAAGATGCGGCTGAGCAAGAACTGAGGAAGACAACGGGAAACCACTTCTAGAGCCAAATTATTCTCAAGCTATAGGCAACATTAAGGTTTGGATTAGTCATAGCCTTATGTGAAGGGATTAACTCTTTGATCGATGGAGTACTCTTTATAGAGCGTTAAATGCAGTATATGAGTGGAAATATGTACCTTGGACCTGTCACTTGGCAGAACATTAGAGAGAGAGAGAGAGATAGCTTAAATATATTTCTGTTTCTTATATTTCCATATAGCTTTCAGGGACAGAAACGTACTATTCTTCACGGATCCATATCACAAGCAGATTTATCAAGTCGCTCCTAATGACACCCAACTACCTGTAGAGGTTCAAGGCATAAAGCTTCCCCTGATGGAGTTTCCTCAAGCCTTTGAGATAGAAGCCTCGATGGGTCGGGTGTACTGGATCGATTCATTCACAAGACAAATCAAATCTAGCGATGTTAATGGAAAGAACGAGAAAGTGCTGCTCGATATATCTAAAGGTAAGTCTGATTAATCGGTGTTGTGTCCGGGCAACTGAATAATAGAGCTAACTTGCACGCTTCATAAAAGGCGACTAAGCTAGAACTTAGGATGACAACGGAAAACCACTTCAGAAGCCTTATATTTTCCAAGCTACATAAGGTATGAATAAGGCATAGGCCTCTGTGAAGTGATTAACTTGTTGATCTATGGAGTACTTTTTTGGAGCGCGAAAGCAGAGTCTGAGTATGAATATGTACCTTGGACCTGCCACCGGGTGAATACTCGACAGAGAGAAGTCTGTTTAGTTAATCTCAACCTTGATCAGATTTTTCTGCAGTACAGTTAATGTTAACTTTTATATAATCTAGTATACTACCTTTTGTGCTACTTATTAAAGTAGCAATGTACAGTTCTTTTGAAATACAGCAACTTAAAAGCATGTATGTATACATATGGAAAGTCACTATGTGATGAATGTTTTAAATGTTTACTCTGTTGTGTCCGGGACACTGAAGAATAGACCGATAGTTACCTGCACGTGTCGTAAAAGGTGATAAAGCAAAATACTGGAGAAGGCAACGGGAACTCACCTCAGAAGCCATGACTTTTCCCAAGCTATAGGCTAAATAAGGTATACAGTATTATGGAAAAGGCATAGCCTAGTGTGAAGGGATTAACTTGTTGTTCTATGGAGTGCACTTTGTGGAACGTGAAAGCAGACTCTGAGTATGAGTACGTGGATTGGATCTGCCATTTGACAGAACACTAATGAGAGATATTTTAATGTATTATTCTTAAGTGAAACAAAATCTGAACTAATGCACAAGCCATATGCATTTATTGATAATCCCTTTCATTAGACGATAATTTGAGTAAAAACTTTTAGTTTTAACTATTGATTGATTTGTTGATTTTATGCATAGCTGACTCATTAACTACCTGCCAATGATCTATCAATCGATTCTTTTCTTGTCTGGATTGATTCTACTCTCTACTGAATACTTGTATAGTAGAACTTTTACCTTTTCGTGTACTAGATTCGACACCGAAGCGTTTGGCCGTACACTCAGGCTCTAGACAACTCTACTACACAGACTTCTCTAGAGGTGCCATCTACCGAATGAACGCAGACACGGGCGACAATCACGAGAAGGTCATCGATAACGCCTATCTGCCTTACGCTGTCGCTCTCGATCAAACAAACCAGTAAGTTAATAATAATGAATGATAACTTATCTCCGACAATTTCTATGACAGTGTCATGGCCGGTGATCGGCCTTCGAGACTGCTTTTCAGGTTTCTGGCAGGCTGTTATCAATCCTTTCCATGGTTAAACTTATATTTGCTATGGATAACTTCAAATTGTCAGCAAGCTCTTATATATGCTTAACCTTCCACGGTCCAAGGGGATATCCATCGTATTTTGACTGACCGGGGCTTTGAACGCAAGCCAATTACATCCGAGTGGAACTCGGTAACCGTTAAGGCATTTTCCCTCTCTGTATCCCCTCTCCAAGTTACTATATTATTCCTGATGTCCCCGACTTTGCATTCGAGTGAGAAACCCGGCGTTAAATTCTTTAATTAATTCGTTTGATTAAATGTTTAATTGATTAGTTGGTTAATTAATCTGCCGTTACCTTTTTTATGGTGTACCTAGAATTATGTTTTTGCGAACCACAGATGCTTTTGCATTAATGTTTTATAAATAACCTTTGATGCTCTTGAGGTTTCAAATTTTGCCGTTAGACCCACTTACTGTTAACTCATTGTCACATTAAATGTTAAAATTTTTGCAGCTAACTATTTTAACAGTGTCAGTATTGTTTGGTTAAGTCAAATCTGTAAAATTGCAATGGTGCCCTCCCTTGATTTTGATGTCTCGCTCTCTCTCTCTCTCTCTCTCTCTCTCTCTCTCTCTCTCTCTTTAATAAAGATAGGCATCTATGTAAATAAACTTATTCCTATTGGCAACTAGCAACTTAGTTCTGCTGCCTGTCCTTAAAGCTTATTTTTACCATTGCTACAGAATAGAGACCATAAAAATTCACAACAATAACACAAATAAAATAATAAACAAATGTACAAACTTAACAATTTAAAAAGAAATAATAATAAGGTTTTCTCTTACTTTGCAAAGATTTAATGCATTCTGTTTCCGCAATTCTTTTAAGCCGCTAGATGATCTCGAGTAGCCGGGGGGCGATTCAGCTCTTAATCGTTTTTATCAAACCCCGGGTTCTTTACACCTTGACACTCAGCCCAAAAATGAATAATAATACTATTATTAACAATAGAAATGATAGTAATTCACCACAGCTACATACGCGTAATAATCTACATATAATTTGTATGGTATGCATACCACTGTTTGCAGATATTTATGCGTGTATTTTGATGATTTTTTAAAATAATTATACTACGTGTTCTGCTAAATTTATCTTTGCACATAATTATGGTCTATACTGGTTATTTTATTGAACATAATTGAAAATTAATAAAATGTTTGCATTTTTAAAATTCGGAATATGTGAGTGCCACCTGTGGGCCTTTATTTTCGTTCATGCGCTCACTGCTTATTGTGTATGCCAACTGTGATATGCGTATGATAAATGAAATAAATAAATACGGTACAATAAGTGTGAATATAAATGAACAGGAACATCTATTGGTCAGAAGGGAAGACGTTGAGAGCCGGTAGAACAGACGGCACGAGACTCAATGATCTCGGTCAAGAACTGGGAAATGTGACGAGTATAGACATCAGATCTGAGGGTAGGTTGTTCTCTGTAACTATCCTCTGTTGAGAAAAAAGTTATTAATCTTAGTGTTTAATAATATTAACGATTATTAGATTTATAATATTCGATGTAGACGCACTTAATTTTAAAATCTGAAGGCGTGACGTTCTATAAAAATTAATTTTGAAGCAATCAGTTTTAATGATGTTTCTTTAATACATTTAACAATATAAGTCAATGCTAAATTGTCAAGCTATAGGGTTTTATTTTAAAAAGTATAGAAAGTTCTGAATTTTCTGGATAGAAATATGTGTTATTTTCACAAAATTTCACATAATTATCACATTAATGATCATGTGACAAAACAATTAAACAAACATTATCAGGATCTACATGTAAATAATAAGTGCAGTAAGTCCTGAAAGTGCAAAAATATGTATAATAAATTGAATAAAAACTAGGCCATCAAGGAGGACGCAAGGCGTCCTATCTAGCTGAACACCCAGTTTTCATTCTAGTATAGTTTTCCAGTAAAAGTCTTTGAGTGAGCCTAAATCGTTTACAAATTATTACACACAATCATTTTTTAGATTGGCAAAATTATATTAATTTACATGAAGTTTGCTAAGTTATCATACACTTACGAGTGTTTGGCAAGAAATAGAAGAATACCAGTTCGTTAGTAAGTAACGTTTGTATTTATAAGAGAATTTAGGAAGAGAGCTGATGTTTCTAATAGATGTTGGAATTTCGTTTCAGTTTGTACAAGCATCATTTACATATGATTTATAAAAAGTAGCTGAAGAATTTATATAACTATAGCTAGATTCGTATAGTCTTGTGCGGTAATTAGCATGATTGAGATCAAAAATGTTTGCCATTACTGTAGATCCGCTAGCTGC
Source organism: Enchytraeus crypticus (assembly GCA_905160935.1). Classification (NCBI taxonomy): domain Eukaryota; kingdom Metazoa; phylum Annelida; class Clitellata; order Enchytraeida; family Enchytraeidae; genus Enchytraeus; species Enchytraeus crypticus. The sequence continues at coordinate 8,457 of CAJHZI010000040.1, forward strand.
TTGGCAGACTCATCTTATTTTCATACTGCAACAGCTTCAGCGCTGAGTTAAACCATCTGTTTGCAGCAGCTTTTCTTGACATAGATTGTGTCGGTTTTTAGAGAACTAGAGCTATATTTAATTATTTTTTCTGTCCAGGTGGATCACTATACGCCTGTGATATTAGCGGCGGAAGGATATTGGAATTCAATTTAACAGCGAACAAGCAGCCGAGGGTTTTGTACACATCGGCAGGTCAGCAGATCTATGCTGTCGCCTCGAGTCTCGAGCATGTCTACTTCACAGCCTGGAACCTGAAGTGAGTTCAATAGGTTGACTGCATAGATCTCTCTCTCTCTTAGTGCACTGCCTACTGGCAGGTCCATGGTACTTAACGCTTCCACTCGTCTCTCTCTTCCGTTCTCTACTTCATGTCCACATGCGAGTGGATCTTTAACTCATCTACATGTATAACATTCCTTTTGATATACCATTATTCTTGGGGATCCTGATTTTGACGAGGTGGGCCCCCTATGCCTTCCCCAGCTTCGACTAATATTTACTGGGCAGGGGCGTCATTACCTGAGAAAACAATCCTGTTTACACTCTACTTGACTGCATAGATATAGGAATATAAAAACACTAGTAATAAGAATTATTTGTATGACTGGGAGATTATGGTAAGCATTGTTGTCTCTCGTAGAACTCTTCTCATTATATCACCTCTCCAATTACACCTCCTGACATCGCCTTAAGATATAGAATCAGATTATAATTCGTATTTTAAGCGAACTTTGTCTTGTTTTTTTGTCTTTCCAGTTTTAGGATTCTTCATGGAAGATATTAGACTATCTTAAATAATTTTTTAAAATTAATTATTACTGTATGTAAATCCTGGGCTCGTCCGTCACTGACATCGCTTTCGAGTGAGGAAACTGACCTTAACCTTAGCTTTACCAGCTTTATGTAATAATGTCAATTTTTTATTCTTGACTAATTGTGGTAGATATTATATAAGTGAAATTTTGCATATATAATTTGCAAATGCATATTATTTAAATTCTACTGCACATAATGGCAAGTGAATATTTAGTGAATTTTCTAGTGAAATTCTAGTGAAATTTTCTAGTGAAATTTAGTGAATTTTCTAGTGAATATTTTTAAGTCTACTGAATATTTTTATGTCTAATGAATATTGTTAACGTGGAAGCTACTAGTCATTTATTACCTCACTGAGCTTATGCTCATTTGATAACCACTTTCATATTGCTTATAGAGCCTATGTTTATTTACTAATTATGCAGTGCTACGAGTATATTTTTATTGTTTAGATTTGTGCTCTGATAAAATAGTAAACATAAACTCGTAACAATATGAAGTTAAATAAGTCAAGAAATTTTTGCCGTTGTTTTCATACGTATTCGATGTAGTCAGAGATCGAATTAGTATGGCAACAACCAAGGTTGAGGTAAGGTGTAGTAAGGTTGAGTTCGAACTTCTGGCCTTCAGCTTATCTGATTGATGTGCTTCCAACTCGGTCATCCGATTTAGTGTTAGGCTAGATGATAAAATATTAATATCTAATTAAGCATTTAATATATTATTATTTCATATTTAGTTGTTTGTTAATAGTTTATATATTATCACTTAATATACAGTCTAAGAGTTATCCCTGTATATTAACACCTAAGTAAGATAAAATTAAATATTGAACATTAGTACTTAATATGCAATTAACTATTTTATATCTTGTTTGAGAAATGATGTTTATTGTCTGTTACAGAGGAATATATCGAGTAAATCGTGGTGAAGACTCTCAGACGCAAGCTGAATCTGTTGTCACGCCTGTATTTGCTAGGATAACTGATCTCAGATATATTGAACTCATAGGTTGGCCTAAATAACATTTAGTATTTATTTATAATTATTAGTTTAAAAGGCGCTATACGACGATCGTCAACCCCATTTGACGTTCCTGACATCATCCTTAGATGACGAAACGGACCTAAGTTAAACGTTTATTATTATTATGACTTCTAACTAGCCTGATATCTATGATCGATATAAAGTCGATATAAGTAAGCCGGTTTATAATTTTAAGGTGAAACATTTGTCATTAGTTTTGGCAGTATATTTATACTTCAAAGCACCCATTTTTATATGTAGGCCTACTTTAGTTGTTTTTTAAAATCACATAATCACGCTTTCTATCAGTATGTCACATAATTTTGTTTCACATTTCTTTATAATGTCTCTTAATTTATTCAACAGTGTCTCATAATTTGTCAATAGATCACATAATTTAGACATTAGGTCACATTATGTAGTCAACAGGACATATAATGTAGTCATTGCGTCACATAACTGAATCAGTACATAATCATATCGTGACATAAATCTCCAAATCAAAACAATCAACGCTTACACTACAACATTCCAAACAACTTACAAATTACTTCTACTAGAACATTTAATATCTTTTAATATTTATTCTGGAAACAGCGCGATTTCTCTATAATCTCATGTTTTTGTTTTACTCAGTCGTGCCAGTTGCTGCCCTTCCACTGCCAGCAATCATAGGAGGAGCTGTTGCTGGATTCCTCTTCCTTCTCTTACTCCTACTGCTTCTACTCCTTCTCGGTCTTCTGTATCGTCGCAGAAAGGCACGAGAGGAAGGCAACGGAGAACCAGCTGAGTACAATAACGACACGATGACAACTCGTACAGGAACTAATCTAGCACATTCTTCCTTTGCCCCCCCAGCTCTGTACGCCGATGAGGAGTATGCCAATATCCAAAATGAGATTCTACCTCCTCCACTTTTGGCCAGACCACCAGGTAATGGGGTGGACACCCTGCTGCCCACGAATGAGAGGAGGCGACCCGGCCTGGGGGCTGTGTTGGAGGGCGAAAGCGAATTAGGGGCCACCCCTTCGACTATCAGTCAGGATTCAGAGACGGGCAGTCGCGTGGATCTGGTAGATGGAAGAGCTGGAGAAGGTTCATCGAGAGGCAGTGGCAATGAAAACGTTATCGCCGCAGCGGCTGCTGCCCTCGCCGCCCAAAGGTCCCAGAATTTTACCAAGAAACCTGTTCCGGTAAATAAGCCTCCTCACGTCAAAAAACCGTCAGGTTTTGAGTTGACTGGAAATGGAAAGCAGGCTTCCGTTGTGCAGAGAATTGCAAACAAGTTGCGAGGAGGAATCTCATCGATAAGGTTTTCCGGTGGACGACTTTCGTGGTCCAATGAGCCATCGTCACCCAATCCAGGTCAGGCGAGCACAGGGCTCGATGGTGTCGTGGACTCGGCTGAGGCGGGACAGATGAACAAGGCCAAGGAGCCTCAGAAGCCTCAGTCCACACCCAATAATAATTGGGGATTCTTTATTCCCCCGAAGCTGCACAAGCAACCGACGGGTCACAAGCCTGCCTCTCATTGCGTTCCAGTGCAGGTGAAGTCCACCCTGGGAAGAAGTCAAGGAAGAAACTTTACAGTGGCCAACACAGAACAAGTATAGGCAAATACTTGTTTTATTTGATTGTTAATTTGCTCTAATTTCATGCAATTTGTTATCAACGTGACTGCAAAATGTGATGCTACTCTCATTATGTTCTGTTTTTCTTTGACTTCATAAACAGTAGTTAATATAGTTAAATCTTAATCATTTTATATATATATATATATATATATACATTTTTATAAATCTTTGTTTAATTTATTATGTCCTTTATTAATCATATAGGACGTCACAGGTTTCGTTAGCTGGTTGTAAATTTGTCGACAATCTTTTGTAATTAAAGAGAACTTTAACATTTTGTATATATTCTTTTGCTTCTTTTAGAATATTTATTGCATATAATATATTTATATTAGAACATCTAAGTTATTATCGCCTGCTCTATATTCAAATCTACTCTGTCCAAAAGCAGTTTGATTTCCGATGTTATTGTTCGCTGATATTGTTCGATATTGTCGTGAACAGCAGTTGCACTTTAAATCTGTTGTTGTTGCTGATCAACCATTCCGACCTATTAATTGTTGTCTATGCCCTGATATTACTGTATATTTATATTTAGTTTCATTTAAGTCTTTCGATCGGCTCGATCTTTGCCACATTATGTTCGATTTAAGTCTGAAATGTGTTCAAATGAAATATAATTTAATAAACTAAAAGGCATCAGCTACTTTCCTCTTCATTTATTAACTATCAATAAGCAATTTGTAGAAAAAGTTAAGTGTAAACAAGTAAATTGTAATACAGGTTTAAGTTTTTAAAGTCGTAAATAATATTACATTATTTTTAAACACTTATAAAATACGTGCTATATTATTAAATTATTGGAATGATTTCTCATTTAAACTTAGTATTTAACATTTTCGCATATCTTGCAGTTTGCGCTGTTTTGATTTCTGAATTTTAATAATACTTTACATAAAAGCTCAAGTTTGCTATCAAACTGTTTTCGAGGCGCCATGTTTATTATGAATTAAGAATTAGCGTACATTCTATCTTATTTCTATGTGACTCAGATTGAAATACGATACATATATGACAAACATTATAGTGAAATGATCAAATAATTATGCTGATGTTCACCAGCACTTTTAACACCGCATATTTTAACACCACCTATTTTAACATCACCTTTTAAAAACGGTAGAAAATTTATTCCACTTTCCGTATAACCAGTCTCGTGAATGTACTAGATTTTACTCTCAGACATTAACCGAGTACAATCACAAAAATACAACAAACAACATTTGAACGAAAACTTTCGATTGAACATTGAACGACATTGTTGTAGGGAGAATCATGTATTTGGCTTTTACTTCTGTCATTAATTGTATAATTATTATACTCAATAGAGAAAAAAGTCTAATATCAGCCGAAATCAAATTGCCTAGCTGAAAGTTGCTTCAGTTTTGAAATATCTTAAATTAACTAACTATTTCTGAATTAAATAATGTAAATTAAAACACTAAGTGAAACTTATAAACACTAGGCGTCTAAAACATTAAACATCTAAACTAAATATTTTGGCTATAGGTTTCATGCAACTATTTAAATAATTTGTGGTGATTTGTTTAACCATACATGATTAATTGTTACTTTCACTTTTGAATATCAGTTTTGTGAAGTATAAGTATTATATATATATATATATATATATATATATATATATATATATATATATATATATACATGTATATATATATACATGTATATATATATTTATAATATTTGCAAGTATTTGGCGATAATTTTTGAGAAAGTCTCAGATTTGGAGATATTCGCAATAGTATTACTTTCCTCAATATCTTTTACCATATCATTCGTTATTGAATGCAATAGAAAACAAATTTAAAGAACTAAATACAAATAAAACCTTTAAGTTCTAGATTACGAGCGAACAATATTAATTACCAATTGATATTGTGACCAATTGATTTTGATGGCCACACAGCACCCAATACCGAATACCAAATAATACGAACCCAACTACCGGTTTTGTGACGCTGTGACAACAGATAATATAAAGATGTCCGCTGAGTTATTTTAGTGTCTTATACAGTAAATACTGGTAAATCTTCCCACCCCTGCCCCAGATCTACAGTATTACTAATGCTTGTTTAACATTGACCCTATTATTTACTGACAGCCTTCAGCTAACTCTCTACATTCCAAGCGTCGTTGAGTTCTTGTTGAATCAGATAAATGCTGTTTGCTCGACGAGTGACAGTAGCTAATGCCTTTGTCAACCTGATCGCGTTCCAGCACACGATCACTCTTCACCGGACACCCAGTGGTGGATCATATCCTAGTGGTGGGTCATATCCTAATGGTGGATCATATCCTAGTGATGGGTCGTATCCTAGTGGTGGGTGATACACCAGTGGTGGGTCATATCCTAGTGGTGGGTGATACCCTAGTGGTGGGGGATACACTAGTGGTGGGTCATACACTAGTGGTGGGTCATATACTAGTGGTGGGTCATACACTAGTGGTGGGTCATATGCTAGTGGTGGGTCATACACTAGTGGTGGGTCATTCATATCCTAGTGGTGGGTCATATACTAGTGGTGGGTCATATCCTAGTGGTTGGTCATATCCTAGTTGTGGGTCATATCCTAGTGGTGGGTCATAACCTAGTGGTGGGTCATATCCTAGTGGTGGGTTATACACCCTAGTTGTGGGTCATACACCCTAGTGGTGGTCATATCCTAGTGTTGGGTCATACACCGTAGTTGTGGGTCATACACCCTAGTGGTGGTCATATCCTAGTGTTGGGTCATATTCCAGTGGTGGATAACACATCCAATTTTGTATCAGAAGCTCCATTGAACTATTGATACCGCTGAAAAATTTAAAATAAACTGTGAATCAGAATTATTTTTATAAAAACACTAAAATCATTTAGCCTAAAATCAGTTCAGCTTGGCTTTTACTATTTAGCTTGTCAGTGTTACTAGAAGTCTACATGTATGTGTTTATTTATGTCTCCCTATCTCTTGACCTCTCAGTGTTGTGTTCGGGAGACTGAAGAACACCCTAATGCTATTATCATTAGAGGCTACAAAGCAAAACGCTGAAGAAGGCCCTGGGTAGTCACTTCAGAAGCTATATGTTTCCCAAGCTATAGCAGCATCGATATGAATAATCCAATAGGGCATAATCTTTTCTGAAGGAATTAATTTGTTGATCTATGGAGTGCTCTCTTTTGATCTAGAATCAGACTCTGAATATAAATATGCATTTGGACCTACATGTGCCTTGACAGAACATTAGAGATGGAGTCACTTGACCATTGCCTGTTAATTTACTCCCCATCCTCTCTCTCTGTCTCTCTCTCTCTCTCTCTTTCTGTCTCTCTCTCTCTCTTCAATGCTCTTGACCCTTCAGTCATTTACCTGCTCGCCACTGCTCAGCAAACATTACAAATTTCTATATTTACCTGAGACACAATTGTTTGCTCGATTAGGGATTAAATTACAGTCTAATTTTTCAATTTCGCACTATTTGTTTAATTGATTTATATAAAAATTTGATCAATAAATAATCAATCAAGCATCTCCATCTCAGTTTGTCTAATTAAGTCTCTACCACTTAATTACGTCAATAATGTAAGCAGTGTAGGCATATCAATGCTCTCTTTAAAAATGTATCAATGCAATATATTACAAAAATTACAATTTTGAACTTAATACACTAGATCGTTGGCATCCTGTAACGAAATACAAAATACGTAGCACACGAAATCGGGTACAGGTGTAAGTGAATTTAAGATTAGCCTAAGAATACTAACAGCAAGTGAAAAGCTCTTGCAATATTAGCATACATTTAATGCATGAAAATATTCCTATCAGATCAAATTTAAATCAATTTTATACATTAAGCAAGCAGACAGGAGCGTTATTAATTCATCAGAACAATTATTTAATAGAAATCATACTATGTAGATGGTAAGTAAAACTATAGCGAGCTAGAAGCTTCAACAAGTTGAAAACTTGAAATTGTAGAAAAGACCATCATTCTTTTATCTTAACCTACTGAAGACAATTTATAAAAATAGAAATATCTGGCTTTCGAAACCAACATATTAAACAAATCAGTCCACTTAGAAGCATAATTTATATAAAAAAGTGGAAAGAAGGAATCAATATATGCCTATTAGTATTGCACATTTAGGCTTATCGACTAAGTAAATTTTCGATATAAAATGATTTTGAGCTTGTAGTGTTGCAGCCGTTTTCTTCTAATTTATTTCGTGTAGAGTTTGGATGATTGTAAACATTAGATAAGCTCCTAATAGCTGCGGGGAAGTGCCTTTCCACTGCGTCCATATCTTGAACTTCCTGCTCGCAGCAAACTTCGGATTCCAGATCAGAATCTAAATGTTTGTTAAACACTGATTTCATTTTGTAATTAGCATCTTTTGCGAACACAACTATGTTCTTTTGCGCTCTGCTCATTAAAAGAGACTGCATTTGTCGACGATAAAAACTGACAGCATTTTGAAAATTCTGCGCAACTTGCAAATCTGAACTCTTAAGTGAAGAACTTCTGAACGCTTCTTCGTGCGGATTTTTACTAAATTCTCTGTCGTGACAACAGAAAGAGTTTTGAGTATTCTGATGTACGATATACGAAGAAATTTGAGAATGCTTTACCAGACAGCTGTCTATATAATTGATCAGTTTTCGATCATATACTTCAGAGTAGTCGTTATTATAATTCTTATCAAACTGTTTTTCAGGTTCACGAATACTCACTTGATCGTCGCTTTGAAGATGTTCTTGTTCCTTAGTCAATGACCCAGGATGAGACACAACATCATCATCAACGCTGACAATATCAATGTATTCATCTTCTTCATCATCATTTCTTTCACTTAAGACATCAACGTCATTCTTACAGTAAGCGTCGTTCAACGATCCCTCAACCTCTCGGCTTTCATTACCAGATCCACCTTCTTCTGATCTAACTATCTTCTTCAGAGCCTCTCTCTGGAACAGTTTACTCCTTCTCCTCCTTTCCAGTCTTTCCTTTTCTCGTCGCTCCAGTTCCTCCGGTGGGATGGGTTCTCCACTGCAGGACTGGCGCGGCGCATTGTGCGCGGGACGTCCCGGCGCTTTCTTTGTATTCTCCTTCTTGCGCCACTTAGCCCGTCTGTTCTGAAACCACACCTAATCCAAGCAGAAAAAACAAAATATACTAAACTAAATCAATAACCAAAGATGAAATAAATAAATAATAAGTAGGCCTAATTATAATAATGATAATAAATATTTGTACTAAATAAACTCTCTTTATCATTTTGCTCCCTGCGTTTTGCAGCCAATGACAATTTCATTGGAGGACTAATAATTTCAAAATTATTAAGAAATATGAGAGTAATAATTATAGTAAGAATAATTTCAAAAAATATAACCCATATCCGTAAAATTTTCCTTCTATTATTATCCATATAACCCAAGATAAAATAAAATTATAAACCAAGATAAAATAAAATAAAGATAGGCCTACCATCTTCATCATCATCTTCCCTTGAATCCCAATTTAACTAGGGTAGCCCACGGAGACAAACAGATCTTCTTTCCTTTCGTTTTAGAATTTTTGTAAAATATTTTATATAGCCTAAGCGCTAACCAAACGGATGTCCTTTTTGAGGTTGGTTTGAAACTTAGTGCTTTGTCGCCTTTTGCGCCACATGTAGTCCACAGATGGTCTATTTTTTCAGCAACTCGGACACCACAACACAGGTAAAATGAAGAAAACAATAAAAATTATGAAGATATTAGTTTAATTAAATTTTATAATTTACAAAATGGGATTGATTGCAAAGCCAGTTTAGATTGTTTATTTATAAATAAGCAAATTAAAGTGTGCTCAAGAAATATAGATAATAATGGAAGGAAGTTTACGGATATTGGTTATATTTTTTAATTATTCATAATATTAACTGTCTTTGGCTGCAGAAGATCCGGAGCAAAAAGATGAAGAGATTTTACTTAGTACAAATATTTATTATCGTTATTATAATTGGGACTATTTATTTTTAATTATTTTTTGAGGTAAGCTAAACTGAGATTCAAGAGAAGATGATGAAAATTGATGATCATTAGGCCTACAAGTAATTATTTTATTTCTAATTTTAAAATACTTTATCATTTTCATTTCGTTATTTTTGCATTGGTAAAAAGTAACATTAAATAGTATGAACATTATTAGCTGCAAGTATAATATTATTGATGATTGACATGCTAATGATAATGATAATGATGAAGATGATGATTATTATATATTATTGTTATTATAATTTATTTTTCATTATTTCCATTTTTATCATCCGTAATGATCTTCTTATTAATGCAGCGGCTACAACTATGTAACTTTTAATAATATTATTACTATTATTAAGCTCTAGAAATTGAATTTTTATTAATATATTTATATCTTTATTATTCTCATAATTTTATTACTACATATAATTATTGATATCAGCAAAAATCTTACTATTAACATTATTTTGATCATTGTAATAATTATAAATATTAAAAAATGTAAATATAGTAGTCCTCTATTCCGGGCTGTGTAATGATCCCGCATTGGTTAAATAACTCTTGATATAATCCTTCCATTCGTCAAAGCTTTCACAGTTAATGCTTGCGAGCATTCTGGTTTCACTTTATGGAATCGCGATCACACGAGGCTATAATTAAGAATGTGTAGGAGGAAAGTGAATAGAGCGTCAAACATTGACGCAGTTGAAAGGCGACATTTTAGCGAACATTTAAGTAAATCAAGATCATACAGTAATTCTTTCTAGTATTTGCGTCGAGTCAACAAGGTAATGATGCGATGTGGGGGAGTGGGTACTTAATGGGTCAACTGATCAACTTCTTGTTTAAGTTCTTCTTAGCCCAGGTTCAATTCGTCCTTTTATCAATCTTAAGTTCATCATCTATCTAATAAATCGCTACCGTCTTCCTTTTCGGCTGCTTTTTTTAATTATTTATAGCATTTTGTGTCTTAAAAATAAAAGTACACCATGTAACAAGTCAATGTATAGCATAAATATTATTTCAAGGTAAATAGATTGTCAGTTATATATCCATGCTTAAGTCGAACAGTACATGTATATTGAATGAAGTCAATTTGAAATCACTTAAAATGTCATAAATTTGTGGTATCAAGATTTCACAAATGCATAGATCGATCAGAACAGAATTTTAATCAATGGGATACCATTTGTATTAGTCAAAGTAGATTGTAATTATGCCATCCACCAAAAATCTGTTATTTTGAACAACACCAGAGTAAATCTCTAAATATCTAAAATATGTTAAGTTTCGCAAGACAATGAAAAGTTAAAGGCCCTTCAAAACTGAAGGTAACTAATTTAAAATTCTAGCAAAATGCATTGTCAAGTAAATCTAAAGTATTGCCCCGTACATCGCAAATTAGCAATCGAGTTTTAAATAATTGCAAGCTCCCATGGCCATTTTCGTCTAAATTATTTAATTCTAATTCACTATCATATATTGTATTATTTTATTCAATGATTTCTATGTGACGTTTTCATCTGTGTTGCATTCGTTATTTATGCAATCATTTGTAATAGCATTGGTTTGCTGCAACATTCTTTCTTTATTGTTCTGCAAAACGGTATGGTCATGACGCATACATTAACTTTCTACTTTTATGCTTCAGAAAATATCATTTCACCAATCAGCAATTTGATCCCTTGACGATGATTATTTTATTTTTGATCTGCAACTTCACACTGTCATTATCTTGGAAAATATGATTTATGGTGTAATTTCAACTTAATTTCTGCAGTTCTTGCTTAGTCGCTTCTAACAACATTTACGATTGATGCACTGTTCAGTACCACGGATACAAAAAGATGTTACTCTAGTAATTAATAGTTTATATCATGCTACAGATTGATATTTTAATTTATACATTTCTCTATTTATACATTTCTCTATATCTTAAATATCTATATGTTCATATTCAGTGCATTAATTTGCAAAATTTTATTTTTTAATGTTATTTGTCACTATTTCTGACTAATGTCATTTTGCGAATAAAAGAATTAAATTCAGTTGTATTTATTTTAATCTACCGGAACTTACTGTTTGTTTAACACTCCTAAATAATAATTGACGACACCCAAGTTGATTCTCGATTCCACAAGTAACCGTTAAATGCTGATAATTCATCGATCACATTTATTCGATGTGCTAATATAATATCGACGGAAAAAATAAATAATAACAATAATATAACGTCGATCAGAAGTATGTGCTGAACAATGGAAAGTGTTTTAGATAGTATAAGGTTTGGTGAGATTTATGGCACGAGCAAAAAACGATGAATCAGGTTTAGTACTCTTTGATTTCATTATTGCAGCGTTAGTCATAGATTAAAATTTAACAAAATAAGTGTAGGATGAAAGATGTGTTTTATTTTTCAAACGTCCGATCTCTCTTCATTGTGTCAAACACGATTAGGAGACATTTATTTCATGGTTTTCTCGTTTCGCTATTATTTAACATTTAGTAAGCAAATAATTAATTTCAAAACGCTCAATCCTTATTAGTTCCAATGACGTAAAAGAGTACACGTTATTAGTGGGCTATTACAATTTTCACTTATATGTCAAAGAAATTGCCTAACAATTCTTCAGTCACAATCTTATTCTATTTAATAGTTAAGCGCATCTATTTAAAGCTCTTCATTGTCGCTGCTCTCAGTAGGTAGTTTAAAAGTTTTACAGCAAAAATTGATGAGTCATTGTTCTAATAGTGCGGAAGTCAATATTTAAATTTTAAAGCTTAAAGTAAAGCTTAAAGCTAATGATAACGTCTGTTTCCTCAATCGAAAGCGATATCAGTGACGGGCGAACCCAGGATTTGAACCCCACACAAACTGATCCGCGGTCGAGTACCTTACCGACATCGACAGTGGCTATCTCTCTCTCTCTCATCAGAGCCAGTGGCGAAGAGAGAGAGATAGTGAGTGATAGTGAGACAGTGAAGTGATCTACTGTAGAAAGATAATAACCTGTATGCGAGACTCGGAGAGTGAGAGATTGAGGGCTAGCATCTCGCACGTAAAGAGGTCCGGGTAGTGACTCAACTGGAAGACTCGTTCCAGCTCATCCAGCTGCTCCGGGGTGAAGTTAGTTCGAGCTCGTCTCTTGCTTTGCTGCTCCAGCTGTCTCTTGCTCCTCTCACAATATTGCTGCCCTAGTTGCATCTCGTCCTCTTCATAACTTCGCAGCTCTTGCTGCTTCTCATTCCTCTCATAATTTTGCTGCTCTAGCTGTCTGTCACGCCTCTCATAGCTCTTCTCTTCTAGCTGCCTCTCATGCCTTTCAAAACTCTGCTGCTCCGTCTCACATTGCTGCTTATTTGGCTGTTGGTCAATTAGCTGCTGCCTTTTCAAGCAGTCAAGCAGCTGATGATTGCCGATCTGCTTTTCACTCAACTGCTGTTCATTCAATTGCTGTTGGTGAAGCTTCAACTGAAGTAACGAATTTGAATCAAACAGTTGTTGCTTGCCTAACTGCATAGTTAAGCAACCAATTACATGTTGTTCGTTCAGCTGTTGTTTATTCCAGTAACCAAGCAGCTGACGGGGATCATTGCTTTCTCTCTGCTCTTTTTGAAGCCACACTTCCTCTACTTTCTGACTGACAGCTACAGCATAAATTAAGTAAGAATTAATTATTAGCAAACTAAATAAGAATAAACTATTAGTAAATTCAATATCCATAAAGTCAATATCGATAAACTGCTTTTATTAAAATTGAGCTTAACAATATGTTATAGGGTATTTCAAATAATCAAATTATAATCTTTCCTTTTAAAATATTTGCAATTCTACTATTGTAAAATGTACATGGACCCATGCATATACAACTTTTGCACATATGACATTTTATTCATCAACACAGTATACATGTACATTTTCCAAATTGCAGCAAAATTAACATTTAACTCAAAATAATTTGTCGTAACAATAATTGTAGCACTCTTGGTTAAAATAAAGTCTACACATTATTATCCGACTTAAAACAGGCCCGGTTGCATCATTATTATAAAATATTAAACCAAATGCACCAATTACCCATCCTTTTCATCTTTTGAGAGACAAGTGATCCAATTGATCCCTTTCTTCTGCTCGCATGTCGTAGTCTAATAATTTCTCCTACATGATTTATGCACGCAAATATAACAAAACCTGAAAATACAGATTTAAGAAGACCGGAAAAGCTTACACTTAAAGGAGTTCCCTGCGGTTAATAGTTCAAACAAAGGGGTCGTTGCGGCTATATTGAGCATCACTTAATTTTGTCCGCTTGAATCGTAACATACTTGCAGTCTTCTTTAAGAATTAACTGCCGCAGGATAACGTATGGGATATTAATCACGGTAAGACTCTACATGCAGTTCTGTAAGTCTAATTTCTTGTTGCTTATGTTAGAAATTAATCAACATGCAGGCTATAACAGTGGCCATACACGATACGATTTATCTGTACAGATAAATTGTACAATAAATCTGTATCGCCCACACACGGTCAAATTTATTGTACAATTTATTGTACAATTTATCTGTACAGATAAATTGTACAATAAATCTGTATCGCCCACACACGGTCAAATTTATCTGTTCAGATAAATCTGTACAGATATATCTGAACAGATATTTTGGCCACAAACGGTCAAATTTATCTACCGATAAAACTGACGCTCGCCCATACACGGTCAAATTTAACTGTTCAGATATCTGAACAGTTATGCTAATTCGCTGTCAATCATTTCCAATCTGTAGAGCACGTGATTAATAATTGTCAACCAACATCTACATTCAACAGTACGTATTACGGCGGGATTTAGCGCACTTGGTTTATTTGCGCGTAATTTATCGAAGTTAAGCTACAACGACCTCGGTTAGTACTTTGTGGGTGACCACCTTGGAAGACCGAGTGTTGACAGCTTATGAAGGAAAAAATCCCAGGGTGATGCAATGTTATTAGATCCGTGCCGGCTGCAATTGATGCGCCATCAAAAGGTAACGATTAATAATAAGTTTATAATAACCATGGAGAGGAAGGAGGAGATGAGCCTTAAACAAGCAGCTGTGCTTCCTGACCCAGTATGCCGTTATGTATATATATATATATATATATATATATATATATATATATATATATATATATACGTGTATATATACATGTTGTTATATACGCATATATGGCGCCTATATTGGCTACATTAAATATATCCGGATTAATTATTGGACAGGTTTTCTATTTATAAGCAGTAGTAATAGAAATGGATCGAAAACGAAAGGCGAGTGCATACGTTGTCTTATTAGCTAAATAATATCAGGAAGATAACTAATAATAGCACTTAATAGCATCGTATCTTGATAGTAATTATACATAAATATCATCATCATCAAAATTATTATCATCATCATCTTCATCGTTATCATCATCATTATCATACATCATTATCATCATAATTATTGTAATCATCATCAATCAGTTTTGCCCACACACGGTCAAATTTATTGAACAATTTATTGTACAATTTATCTGTACAGATAAATTGTACAATAAATCGTATCGTGTATGGCCACTGTTAGGATTGATTAATATTTAGTAGCCTATATCTTCATATAAACGTGATTCAATCAATATGTCAATAATCAATTGAGTCGGCTAGGAAATTATGATTTGATTTTCTCTGCATGTATGACACGATTACTAGTTAATCAAATGATTAAGTATTGATTCATTTATTAATCCATGATTATTTAGTATTATTGGGAAAATGAATACTGTCACCGCTGAATATACCCGTACATTTAATATTATCTTCAAGTATTGCTCTATATCATATACCAATATACAACCTATAACTCTCTCTCTCTCTCTCTCTCTGTCTGTCTCTCTGCAGTATTCTGTATCAAATGACAGGTCCGCGATACATATTTCTACTCAGTCTACTGTCTTGCTCCATGATGATGAGCTCTACTTCGATCAACGATAAATTTCTTAACCAAGGGCTAAGCCTTATCCACACATTAATGTAGCCTATAAGTTTGGAAAATAATTATGAGTTCTGAGGTGGTTTCACTTTGCTTCCGTCAGTTCTTGCTCAGTAGCCTTTTTGCAACACCTGCAGTTTACGGTTGGTATATTCTTTAGTGATCCGGACGTAACACCCGAAATGTAACCTATATACTACATGCATCTATTTGTCATAGTCGTACAAGAAAAATGCAATCAACATGTCTATATATGTCTTATTTGTTATGGCATGTATGTCATGATCATATTAAATATCTCGACAACGGGTTCAAATACCAATAAAGCCGATTTGAGTGCGGAAAGTGCTGGATATCAACACACAATATAATTGCCCAATTCTCTACGCTGCATGAAAACATAAATCTTCAAGCTTTTTATAGGCTGAATTTAGTAAGAAACTCACTTTTACATTTTATTGAAGTTTTGAAATCCTGAATACTTAATACAATTTCATAAGTTGCAGAATTAAAAAAAGAAATAGTTCAGCAATAAGTTGCCTATAGCTCATATTATCGCAAGATTTACAAACTCCCATTACACGCATTCATTATAGATTCTATTCCTCTGTCTTTCGACAAAATTAATTTTTATGCGAAAGACATGTCATTACCAAATTCACAATTTTTAGTTTAACCGACATATCGATTTATCCATAAATTAAAAATATTTCTATGAAAGGTGACAAATGTGAAATAATAATGCAAGTAAATAAAAAATATTATTCTTATTTCGTTTCTTACCTTCATTCGCCGCTGTATTGTCGCACTGAAAACAATCACCGGACGTTTCGAGGACGTTTCCAATCCATGTCTCACCGGAATTAATACCACCTCTAGCTACCGTCAGCTTATCAACAAAACTGATATCCTGAATTTTCTTGGATAAGTTTCTAGCTTTCAATTTGTTCAAATATTTAGCAGGAGTTGTTAAAATGTCAATATTTTCGGCCTGTCTGTCGCCTGGCGCGGTGTGCTGGTGATCAGACAACGACCTCTGCTCTGGTACCCTCTGTAAGCCTTGCCCAGTGTAGAGGTCAGAGTGGAAATAGGGAGATGACGTCGAGACCATGTTAGTGAATTCTCTTCTGTACTTCTCTACAATATATACATGAAACAAAGAAGTTAGTATTAACAACTAAACCATCAGCATCTAACATCTTTCCTTGAAATCCAGTTTAGCTAGGTTCGGGATACGAATAGATTTTCTTTATCATTCGTTTTAGAAAATTTTGTTGCAGTTTCTGGAGCCTAAGCGCTCACCAATCGAATGCCTTTCTGACGTTGATTTGCATCTTAGTGCTTTGTAGCCTTTTAGGACACGTGCCGAACACGTGCATCCCACGGTTAATCTATTCTTCAGCAACCGAACGCAACACGGATAGATCAACTGTCTCGGGCAATTCATGAAACTTGTGGGCAGCAAACACAGGAATATATGGATGATTATTAATAATATTAGGATCAATATATTATTTAGGTGTTTTGGAACTTTGATTTTAATTTCTCAGATCATGTTATAGGCCTACTTGTCATATCATACTGATAATATTATACAGATCACATATTTAGGCCTAATACTTGCACATTACATGTATATTCGCTATTATACAGGCAGCATATTATATACACTGCTATACAGCCACGTATGATATATACACTGCTATATAGGCTACAGGCAGCATATCATATACACTGTTATAAGCATGCAGTATAATTATCATAGACCTACCTATACATGGCAGAATCTTAAATTAGTAATGCTCCGAGTTTTCCTTTAAATTTGGCTTCATATTTATAAATAAATTAAGAGTTACCTGTAACTATTATCTCTTCATAATTTCCAATGCTATTAACATTTTCACAACACATCATTTTAAACAACACATCTGCTTATTTGAAATAATACACATATATGATTACTTCAGATTATTTTAAACAACATATCTGATCATTTTAAACAGCATATCTTATTAGATTTCAAAAACTGCTTCTATAAAATGTCTAACCCTGCTAAGATTATTCCACTTTGTCTGTAATGGAAGGTCTGCAATCGTAGAAAAGTTACTTTATGCTAAGTTTATAGATGTACATGTGTAACAACTGCTCGAAGTCTTTATATAACTGCTCAGTTCTTATAACAAGCCTTACCTAGTGCAATAATCTCCTATCACCGTTAACTCTCAGAAAACTCAACCGGAACATTTAAATCCGATCCTACCACACAACCAGTGAAGTTATATAGACCGACAGGTTGAAAGAGACAACAGTTTATACCAAAAGCAATTGTTAATTAAAGATAACAATAACAGACTTAATAGTATGGTAAAATAATTTTAAAAAATTAAAATTAGAGTACTGCAGTCATACAAGACAGAATCAAGCGATTTGAAAGCACATTATGCTGATAAGCATAAAATCAAATTTCAGGAGACCAGTTTGATGTCGAAGCAGCAATAAAATGGATGTTAACAAGTTATTCGCATTGTGTATAAGATAACCTTAAATAAATAACCTTTAAACTGATTAACAATTAAAGGTTAAATAACCTTTATACTGATTAACATTTTCATTGACCTCCCGGGCCAGAGTTTAATTTATTAACATTTCTATATAAATCAAATCTCTTTATGAATTTCCTGCTCTGTCGAATGACATATTCATGTCAAATATTCATGTGCAGAATCATCTATATCTCAGTGTTGATTTCACCTTGCATCATCCAACAAATACATCTTATCTCTCAGTCGGGCTTCCCGCTTTGACACTTCGTAAATATGAGCAAATAATCACTATTTCCAGATGCAGCAATTTTTTATAGCATTATTAGCTTAGAAAGACTCTGACCATCCAATCAATCAATCAATAATAATTTAATGTCCGGTTCCTCGCCATAAGGCAATGTCAGGGACGCAAATGAGAAAGCCTTGTACAGAATGTTTTGAACTTCAATTTTCCCGGTACGAGAACTTCAGGAGATTTATGAATTCAGACATGGCGGACTATCAGTACCGCGGTTTATTATTACTCCACGCTGAGTACCACCTAGGTGGCGGATTATCACGTGACCGAGATTAGCACTCACCAGATCATCAAGTGAATACCTCATGCTGATTGGTTCATCTCATCTACCAATCAAAAGCGCCGCTCACTTGAGTTCCTAAAAAATAGATTTTACGTCAGTTTCATTGCGAGAAAATGTAATTCGTGATATGAAATTATATTTAGCATATAAATTTGCGAGATATACATGTACACATGGATCCACGATGTTGTATAGAGCTTCATTGCTGTGTTTTATACCTAGCGCTCTCTATCTCTCTCTCTCTCTCTCTCTCTCTCTCTCTCTCTCGCTCCAGTGTTCTGCCAAGTGGAAGGTCAAAGGTACATAATCTTACACACGCTGTTGTTTCACGCTAATTAAAAAGCTTTCCACCGATTAACGGGGTAACCCCATCACCAAAGAAAAAAGGTTATAACTAACCATAACGTTGTCTATAGGCCTATATTGCTTAGAAATAGTATGACTATAAGAGAAAATTCCGTAGCAATTCCTCAGCTCTTGTTCAGTCGCCTCTTACAATACGCGAAGTTTACGGTTAATCTGTTCTATACAGTGGCTTGGACACAACGCGGGAATTGTATTGCATGGGGCCTACTTATAGGCCGTACAGCATATCAATGGCTTTCTTCAAGGTTGCCCTCTAAAACGCTCTTTATGCCCAGTTTCAATGAAAACAGAAAAAGTCGAAAGTGAAAAAGAAGAATTCGCTCATATTACTCATGCAGTATCAAGTCCTCTCGCATAAGCCTATATAATGATCTTGACGCCCATAACCTGATCATGTGATATAGTCCTAATAGATTTTTCTCACCTGAAACAAGGAAATCAAAGACAAGCCTTTATTTGCAGCTATATCGTTTCAATTTGTCACATCTATAGGCCTACTATTACAATTTCGACGATTCTTCTCTCTTCTCCAGTGCACTGCCAAGTGGCAGGTTCATGGTACATATTCATACTCAAAGTCTGCTTTCGATGATTAGTGTAAATTAAAACAGCTTCTACTCGCATAGTGCTCTCTAAAAACCTTTCACTATTAGCGATTCAAAACTTTAACTCTCAAAATAAACTTGTTCATAACTTCAGGCCCTACAATATTCTTGTATACAGTTGTAGACACTTGCTTGTAAATGATAGTAGGCCCCACTGCTGTTTATATACTTATGGCATAACGGTTACAGTGTTCGCCTCGGATGCAAGTGGCATGGGTTCATAGCCCAGATCAGTCAGTATTTGATGGATTTTTTGGGGGCGCCTATGCGTTGAAGGTTTATCGTCTAGCCCACATATTACAACTTGCTGCCGATTGGAGCTATCAATAGCAGAAATATGATTAACCATGCAAGGAAATTATTGATAATATCCTGCTAAAACATGTAAAGCCGATACAATGGATCTTAAAAATTGCCGTCACTGATATCACTTTCGAGAATTGGAAATAACGTTAACGTCGATTTTACATATGGCTTTACTTTAACTAAGCACAATGTACGCTTGGTGCCATGCAGTACAGTTATTATCAAGTTATAAATGCTGAAATAATGAGTTTTGCGTAGCTGTACTGATTGTTCAAATGAATGTGTGTCTTGAACGCTCTAAGGATGAGCTAACTATATAATTTATACATATCTACACATATACATATTTGAATGGAATATAGGCCTATACGAGTATACAATTTTATATAACTAATATATTTTATATAATTAAATTTCAAAATCTTTTCCAGTGTTGTGTCAGGGTTGCTTAAAGAATTGACCAACCGGTGACTGAAAGTGTCGTAGAAGGCCACTAAAGCACAAAGATCCACACAAATGGCAGAAAAGGCATTCGGTTGGTGAGCGCGTAGGCTCCATAAATTGATACAAAAATTTAAACGAATGGAAAAGTCTCAAATAGGGGATTGACTGATGGATGATATGCTGTAAGACAGAGAGGATTTGAGACAGTCTATTCGTATCCTGACCCTAGTTAAACTGAGATTACGGGGAAGATGATTATGATTATGACGATGATGATGATGATGATGATGTTGACGATATAATAAGACTATCTCTATGCACAAAATGGTTATCAGTACCATTTGTAAATTACCTTCAAGCAGCTAAATTCAACGAAGCTTATAATTGTATCAGCAATGTAATTATACGTCATGCAGCCTCAGACTTCCTCACAGCTCGACTGAGCTGCAAGTGGTACTCCAGGAAGTATAATTGTTGTTAATAATAAATGCTGATCAACTTGTTCCACCCCCAGGGTGTGTAAAACTCCTCAAGCGTTTCCATATACTACATGAACTTCCTATTAGGAAGTTGAAGTTACTAGATAATCTTAAATTCCCACTTCTTCTTCTTCTTCTTCTTCGTCGTCTTCTTCTTCTCTTCTTCTTCTTCTTCTTCTTCAGTGTACTGCCAAGTTGCAGGTTCAAGGTACATATTCATACTCAAAGTCTATTTTCTCGCTCCATAAGAGTACTCCTTAGATCAACAAGTTAATCCTTTCACAACATCTATGCCTTATGTAGCCTATAGCTTGGGGAAGCATGGCTTCTGAGGTGGCTTATAGCTTCTTATGGCTTCAAATTTCCACTATAATATCTTCAATAGCTATAGAGGAAGTGAAAATATCTATAAGTATTTTATTTCAGCGGGCATTCATACAGCTTATGCAATATATACCTACGTGTCATACGGCGTTATGGCGACAGTATATTCCCTAAATATTTTAAATATTTGAATCGAATTGTTTACCATTAAATTTTAAATAAGATAATTTACCTTAAAAATTTAATTATTTATCAAATAATTTTTCATCGTTCCATTAGCCTGCCGCTTTCTTCAAATTACTTTTAACCAATTTTTGATATAATTGTAACATAGAAACATGTTGGAAAGCTTTTATTTTACAAATTGCCTATAACAGTTTCTGTGAAATTGAGTTTGCGAAGCATCTCCAATGTAAACCTCATACATGTCTTCCTTTTGTGCACTGACCAACGGCAGGCCCATGACATATAACTCTTCCAACCAATTCTATCCTCAGCCTTCCAATACATATCTATATTTGAATTTGTCATCAGATCATCCAGCGTTCCATGTCTCGGTCTTCTTCTAACTCTTTACCTTGCATTCCTCCTTCTATTACATCCTTTAGAAAACCATCCCCTAATCATATGTCCCATCCAGCTTTTCTTTCTATTTCTTATCACATTTATTAACTGTCTATCTGTATCGACTCTTTCAAAAACTTCTTCATTTGTAATTCTATCAGTCTCTCCAGCACTCTTTCCAGCCACAGGCGATGTCGTTAAGATGTTCGACCGCGGCTCAGTATGTACGGGGTTCAAATCCTGGGCACGCCCGTCACTGACATCGCTTTCGAGCGAGAAATCTGAAGTTAACATTAGTTATACCAGCTATAGCTATACCAGTTCAACTAATCTTTTCCATCCTTCTCCATAACCACATTTCCAATGCCTCTAGTTTTCTGATATCTTAATTCTTTCTTTAATGTCCCCACTCATAAAAACAGCTAATTATTGCATTTATTGGCTAAAATTTGACAATTACCTATAAGACTCTAAATAAAAGATTCAATGTTTTGCTAGTCTATTTAAAAGATGTTTCGGAGATGTTTAACTTCTTAAAATAAGAAAATTTTACTTTGTAAGTATGTTGTAGACCCTCCGATGATACGAAATAAAACATTTATGTTTAATCGATACAGATGTTCGAGAGCATCGAACGTATTTCTATTGTTTCAAATAGAAATTACAACTTTAAACCTTTTCTGCACATTTTGCCGACACTTAGTTTAATGCTTATATTATTGATGGCGGCGCTATCGGACACAGTGAATTAGATAAGCCGCGGATGCCAGCAGATATTCGAGTTTCGGTAACTTGCCAGTCAAAGCGCCGCGCATAAATTCAATAATTAAATCAAGTACCAATGTATCCTGTGCTCGTGCCACACAGTAAATCCCGCAGCCGGTCTTATCTTAATGTTGTAATACTAATCCAGATGTCAGTGAGTGCAATGGACAGGAATCACGTGATCGGTGGTCAAGTATTTCAATGACGTAGTAGAGAAATCCCTTATCTCTAAACATTATTATGTACGCAAGGGCGCCAACTGTAGCGGCTTTATTTCCAGACGATGTGTAGTTGTACTAGCAGAGGTCCTGCTAGAGAATAGCCACTGTCAGGGGATGACTCTAGACTGATGAATATAACAAAACCTGATAAGGGCTATCAAATAAATGATAAGTGATTAAATATTTCTTGCAATACTGCATTAATTATTTATATCAAGCATTTTCCGTCATTTTACAGAAGTCTCTCTGTCTTAGTGCACTGACTACTGGCAGGTCCATGACATATAAACTCTCCACTCTTCTCCATCTTCCGATTTTCTCTTCATGTCCACATATGAGTGGGCTTTTAAATCATCTAACATACCTAATCTCAGTCTGCCTCTGCCTCTTAAAGTATTCTCAAATACAGATAATACCCATACACTTGTCTTTTAAATGATTTATTCAAAGGATTAATAGATTAGTATAGATAACAGGAAACAGATTAATTATTCATTATACTCATTAAATGGCTACAATGGAACCCTCTCTCCTATAACTTTTCGGTGACTTACTGTTTGCGTGTAAACACGTGAACTATTGATAGTCCGTTTATCGGCGAGAAGATAATCTAGAGCGTTACGACTGGACCTGTAAAGATTCCGCCATCTGCCGCTCAGAGCAATTAATTGTAAATTAAAATAGAATCTTGTAAATGATTTGACCACACGTGCGCCATCTTCAGGAGCACGAATGGTGTATTAGTAAACAGAATTCAGCAGCCGAGAACGCAGTTTAAAAAGAAGAGGAAAGCAAATGTAGAACCTAGCTGAAAGAGTTAAACAGTTAGACAATACAGAGAGAGAGAGAGAGGGAGAGAGAGAGAGAGGGGGGGGGAGAGAGAGCTAATAGGCAATGATATACTGATAATGAGCTGAGTAGGCTGTAGGTGGACAATTAAGGTGTCAGACTACGAATTCGAATCCAGCGCTCCCTTCATCACTGACATGTTTTCGTGACTGTATATACAGGCGTTAAACTTTAGGCACTGAGTTTTAACGCTGCAGATAAACGGCGTATGATACTATCTACACAGAATTCGTTGTTTCATTCACTCTAATGTGGACATGGAGAGGAAAACGGAAGACTAGAAAAGAATGGAGGCGTTATATACTATGGATCTGCCAGTAGGCAGTGTACTAAAGAGATGCAATGACTATAAAGAAGGCAACAAGAAGTCATTTTTATATCATCATGCACCTGATAAACAATTACTTTTTATGTCATGCAGATTCAACATATACAACTATAGCTACTTAAAATTAATAATATCTATTATAGTTTGTTCAATATTCCTATTTAAATACTGTATAAGCAAAATTCACTACCTGAAGCTTGTGCTAACTATATAATAGGCCTAACTGTGAATAACGAAAGTAAGTGTGCTCAGAACTAAAAGTAAGTCCTACGACTTCACTATTCCATGCTTTTCAGTCAAGTTATTACTAAATATTTGCTATTTAAAAATGCAATGAAGCAAATTGATAGATTAGATGATAAGAACATTTGCTATTATTCTAGCAATGCATCATTCTACTAATGCATTACGCTACTAATGAATTATGCTACCTACTAGGCCTAATGCATTTTGCTACTAATGAACTATGCTACTAATCTAGCAGAAGTATTTTAGAATCAATATACGAGGATAGCTCATATGTTATAAAGTCCTACTTTTGAATGCAATTGATTGGACTGTCAGTAGACCTACAGTTCAATGCATGTTTAAATTATGTATAGCCTGATATACTGCACTTAGGCCTATTCTGTACATTACACCGCCCTGATAGCACATTAAATAGTACTAAAACTGTACCCTTCACTGAACACAGAATATAGTGTACATACAGTGCAATACACTGCACATATGGTAGAGTGTACTTCATACATGATAACGCTTAAGCTTTCAATGCTTTTAAGAGAGATGTTCCAGTTGTAGTTAGCATGTTATAATGTTGTCTAATGTTGTAGTTTAATCTACCTGTTATAAGCAGATTTTCTCTAACATCTTATGTGGAGACATGTGGCTCCATCTGTCGAGTGTTAGAGTAACCTTTCTTTCCCGCAAAAGAGAATTACTGAGCAAACAAGTAAAAATATAAAATATAACGCCACACTCTCAGGAAGCACAGATGCTGGTTTTAAACCCATTTCCTCCTTCCTCTCAATCCTTATTCACAATCGTTTCCTTTTTATGGCGATTATATTGCAGCCGGCACAGATTAAGAATAACCTACCAACATCTTGAGGATTTTTATTCGATGCTGTCAAGATTCGGTAACTTCAGTCTTTGAAAGTGGTCACCAAAACACCAACCGAGGGTGACGTAGCCTAACTTCCGTTATTGACTCACAACTAAACCATGTATGCTAAATCCCGTCCCCATTGCACTCAATTCTGCAGGCTCTCTTTCCGGATTATGATTAATGATTATAAATAATTTATGATAATCTTTCTTGATCATGATTAAAGATTATGATAGTCTTTCTTGATCATGATTAAAGATTATGATAATCTTTCTTGATCATGATTAAAGATTATGATAATCTTTCTTGCTCATGATTAAAGATTATGATATTCTTTCTTGATTATAATGCTTCAGTTGATTCTGATATTTTATACAATGTTTCATGAAAATACCAGACATCACTTCATTAATCAAGACTTAATTGGAAGCTACATGGTTTAAAATTGAATATCCAAGATTAGAATGTGCAAATTTAAAATGTAGAATTTAACCAATGCAACACCCTAATTGAATGTATACATCAGTTTTAAAGTATTGTTAACCCGAAAGTTTAACAACCTATAGCATTAGAAAACGAAGAACTGAGTGATAGGAGTTTTTAATAAGTTCCTACATATAGATCAGCAGAAATGCATTTCTAAGGTACAGGTTAGATACAAGATGCATATGGACAAGGCATAACATTTCGTGAAGAGATTAACTTGTTGATCTATGAAATGCTCTTTATGTAGCGTGAGAGCAGTCTCTGCGCGTTAATAGACATTTATAAAGCTGCTTTTTATAGAAACGTTTATAAATGTTGATTTATTTCTCCTGCTGGAACTTCTAATGCTGATACTCTAGCCTCTGTCGCGAGATGTCTCTAGCTTATTGCCGGTTTGCTCTTCGACAGGTTTGCATTAGGGAAGTCAACTCCATGGGGATTCTTAGGGTCTTGGTTTCGGTGGCCATTGGAACAATTCACACTCTGCAGTCAGTTCTTAATATTTTACAAATTTCAAAGAGGCGGCTAATTCAACAGCTTCGCAAGTAGCGACTGAAGTTGTGTTCAGGTAAGTGTTTACTATAATGTCAATGACCGTGACGTCCCATACATGTACGTCTCATTTACCTTTGCTCCAGAGCGCTAAAGTCACGACATCAGAGAGCTTTCCATCCAGTCTGGAGTAATCGATGGATTCATTCAGGGAAGAGATGCCCGCTGGCGAAAGGGCTCATCAAATTATATCATTAATCATGTTAAATTATTTCAACATATTATATCATAAGTACATGTATGCCAAATAGTAATTAATAATAAAGCCATAGACATGCATAATAGTAATAATAGATTATTATTGATAAGTAATAAATTTGTTTTCTTCGAAAAAACAGTAAATATTGATTATATAAACTATTAAGATAATCTAATTTTCACTCATTTTAGTATGATACTTTAGTGCAATTGCTTAAAGCTGTAAAAGGCCAGTAAACATTTAGGTGCACACTGAACAATCAGGCTGCTTAATGAATAACACATAGAACATATAATAGCGAAAAGGAAATAATAATAATAAGAAAACTCTGTTACATGTACATGTACATATATTGACGACTAGAATTCTATACTTTCGCTCTTACTTTAATGCGAACGAGAATTGTAACTGGTTTGTGTTCTTCTTCAGACGACGAAGACCTTCTTACAGAGATTGTGAAAACTCTTCGTTCACCGGAAAGGTTCCACGCACTCTTGTCTGATATCGTCTCTGATCTGAGCAGAACTTTTCTGTGGTGTTCCTCCGAGCCAGATAACTCAGCTTTTACCGAACCTCCAGCAACTGTAATGGTCAGGGAAATGTTTACACCTTCCGGGCAAGATAGAGAAGATAATGAAAATTGCTTGTTGTTGTTAGATCGCTTCAATTTGGTTTCCATTTTTATATTATCTTTCCCTTGGCACAGGTTATATGTCCTGGGTTGCTTCGCTTTGAGAGGTACAATTTGATTGATCGATCCGTAGAGAAAACTGGTTCTAGTCAGTTCGTGGATTGCGAAGAGGTCGACAAAAAGCATTCTACCAAGTTTGACAGTTGCATTCGGCGAGGATGATTTTATAACTTCAGAACCTGGTAACTCAGCTGCAGATGTAACCTCGGTTGGAAGATTGAGTGAAAACTTCGTGCGCGAACCTACGCAAGATATCTTGGCGTAACCGCTTTTCTTTGTCTTCTCTTTACTGGCAATTTTCTCTCTTGATCTTTCTTTTCTTCTCTCGTTAGGAAATCCAAACCCTGCATTAGGAGGAAGCACTTGTCTGAACTTTCCCTTCACGGAATATTCTGCCGCGCACATGCTGTCGTAATGCCCTCTGACGTTCACTGCCAAACAGTACGTTGTAGAACTATTGAAGAAATATTCAGGTATCCTGTCCCAACTAAAGTTCCAAGCAATCTTCTTCGAATTTCTGTTTCCTAAAGTGGAAAGCTTAAAGTTTGCAGTATCTTGTTTTTGACTGAAGTTGTGAAGAATTGAAGTGGAGCGATAGATACGGACTGGAGCGACGGACGCTTTAGTTGTCAGTAAAAGTGAATAAAGACCCGGGACTGGTTTAACTCCAATCAGAAATTCTGACTTCTGCTGACAGTTTTTGCAGACATGCATCAGTGTGACGTTGTGTCCATGTTCTCCGTTCATTTCTCTGCTTTCCGAAGTCACGATATCCTCGATTTCTTCTCCTATAACAGAGTTTCAGAACAATAACTCAAATTATTGATCTGGCTATAGATAATTGATGCGCCCAAAGATAAATTACAGTTCTAAATTATTTTGCGACATTTATTGAATAACAGGTTTGTTCGAGTATATTGCTGGTATTACATGAATATATTTCTGCATGGCCTTGTTATATTTTCTGATTGATGGTGCGTTTTTCTACGCAATTAGAAACTTCATCTAGAAGCCTTGAAAAATCTCAATTACAAATACAAATCGCAATTCCTCTCCATTGTGACTTTCGCTCATATAATGTACGTGATAAATCTTTCTTTACGCTTGATTTAGGCACAACAAATAGAAATATTTATTGCTTTTCAAACCTGTGACTTTGTCTTCCAAATCGAAATCATAGTCATTGAAAGGTTTTCTGATGTAGAACAATTTCCATGTGATGGCACCGCTGCAAGGTGTTACTCTAACTCTTAACAGTGTAGCGTTGTTGTCCACTAGTATGAAATATCTGAAAAATTGAAACATTACGATAATATTAGCGACATGAAACTCTAACTCTACTCTCATTGTATAATGGGCATAAATATTTTGTACCTTTATATATTTATATAATTTAATTGCTCATTCATATTAGCCCCAAACTACAGAATTTGTCATTCATTTGCTAATAAATCTCCATCAGGACCATAAACTGCAAGCTAATTGTAATTGTTATACTATACTATAGATTATGGATTCCGACTTCAGGATATCGAATACAAGTTTTATGGTTTTATGAGTAAACGATGATTATATTCAATCTACGCAGCATCATTTTTAGGAATTTACGATAATTTAAATTCTTAATCCTTGGCCTATGTCTAAAATTGATAAAGTGAACATGTTTTGCATTGTTCAATAAATGTGATTTACAATCACTAACGCATGATAATTGTCAGGAATTTAAATAAAATCCTGTTATTTATTTGTAAGTGTTAGTAGTCTGAAATAATATGAAGTTCATAACTAATTTAAATGTGAGTATATACCAACACTTACCAATTTATCTACATTTTTAAACTTCATTGGCACAGTAACTATTACGCCTACCAGTTCAACTATTTTAGTGAATTTTCTTTGACAACCCTATTAATATAATTGATATCCTTAACCCCCCAGTTCGGCTATATCAATGACAAAACAAAGCGATTATAGAACGCTTTTCACTGAATAATGTTTGCTTTGATTCAAGCTCTTGGCTGCAGTGTTTCGGTGCTTGTCGCTTACTAGCAACTTCGGCGCATCGATATTCCAAAGACGATAAATATTGTTGAAGAATATAAGTTCCTATTAATTGAAACCTTATATTCTCCTTTTTAGAGTGCCATAAATCTCTATTCGGGGTCGACACGGAGGTGACTAGATAGGAAATGGAACGTTAAGGTCATCATAATCGTTATCAACGTTATCATTTGGCCTGATACCACCAAGTGTACACTACAGGGTTTTTATTCGACCCTTCGAAGAGAAAACCAATGGCTCAATGCAGTCTCGAATTCGCGACCTCTCGTCAAGAAGCGAGCTCTCTACCACTGCGCCACGTGGCGTTCCTTAGTTGAAACCGTATATAATAAATTATAAAAACTAATTAATTTATGTAAAATATAGTGGAATTATATATATATATATATATATATATATATATATATATATATATATACAGTAAAGCGAATAAATTTCTTCATCAAAATTCTGCACCTGAATTTCTTCCCATCGGTAATAATTGCTTCGGTTTCCAGACCGTCTGGAATTAAACCTGTGTCGAAAAATATTTCCGGATGAGATCTGTGAAAAAAGAATTCTTCCATATTAGTGGAGGGCATATGCCTTAGAGGTTCCCGGTTCGAGGCTTGGGTGTAATTTAGTAGAAAGATGAAGACACCCAGAAATATTGAACCAGTCTGACACAAGCCGGTGCCAATCCACGACTTGAGAATTATTGCCTGCAAATAAATTATATAAAAAATATTGAAATATGACTCAATTGTTTCTGATAATCAACTGATGAAATATATTAATGAATAAGCTAAAGTAAATAAAAATCAAAGTGCTCAAATTCGTAACAAAGTCTTGGTAGAAAATTCATTATTATGTAAAGTTTCATGAATACCAATCATGATACTTCATTCTTACTCACGTATATTATTAATTATATTATTTTGCTTCAGTAACAATATTATCGAAATAATATTTGCGCCTGTGAGTCAAAAGAAATTTTCGTCTATAGCAGTGATGACGTTTTTGTTCACATTTAGGAGCTTATTCAGAATGTAATGACAGTGCTGAAAGGGGTTAATCTTTCAGCATATGCAGATCTAGAAATTCTACTACTAGATCAGAATTTTTCCCTTTTCTGGGGCGGTCTCCTCTTTTGTCCTCAGCCTCTAATATTTTTAATGGATGAAGGCTGTCGAACTATCTGTCAACGTCTCCAGTGGCACTATGCCCCCCAATTATAAAAACCAGTCTATGTAGTATGTAATCTTAAATGGTTGCACAACTAAATTTCAAAGTCGGAAATTTTATTTAAAATTGTGTGTTTTAATCTATTTACCAATCGTGATCTCTAATTCCCAGTTTAGCACTTATTCTGCAGGCGTGCCGGTGCGTATTGAAGTCTCATACTTTGTGTTGGTAAAGGGTGCGCCGTTATGATACATGTTTGGTGAAGGCCTTTGTAAACTCTATTTATAGATTTCGCCTATCATTACTGATTGCAATGTTAAAGCACGTAAGATGTACTATATTGATATAATAATTCAAATTTGACAAATTTAGCCAACTTTTCGAATTCTTAGTCTTGAAGTAAGTGGATAGATACCATCGATGCCATTGGACTACAGAAATTTTAGATTATTTATAAATAAATAAATAAATAAATAAATAAATATATATATATATATATATATATATATATATATATATATATTATTTCATTGGAGTAGCATAGGCAATTGACTTGTTTTCCTTAAGTCACGTTTATGATGAATGCAAAACTACATTCATAATCTTCAAGCTCCTTGTCTAGAGGTCTGTGTTTCAAACCCTACTAAATGCATTGGCGTGTATACCCTTAGTATACGTAACTGCCCAATAGAATTTTATCCAAACGAAATTTTAGCAATTACTCCAATCTCAAGACTTACAGAAAGAGATTATGGACCACTATTTAAACACTAAAATTGGATCCAAACATTTTTAATAGATAAGGATATCGTAATAAGTGAAACATGAATCTTAAGGAAAGAAGATATTAGGAAACTAGAGGCATTGGAAATGTGGATTTGGAGAAGATTGGAGAAGATTAGCTGGACTCAAAAGGTTACATATTAGGAAGTTCTGGAGAGATTTGTTATAGATAGACAGCTAATCAATTTATTAAGAAATAAGAAGAAGAGCTGGATTCACACATTCTAATGGGGAAAGTCTCCTAAAAGAGGTCACAGAAGGTAGAATGGAAGGAAAAAGAAGCAGAAGCAAGGCGAGATTAGGTATGTTAGATGATTTAAAGACCCACTCATATGTGGATATGAAGAGGAAAGCGGAAGACAGAAGATCGGAGGCGTTATATAGTAGTGAAATCGTATCGTCACCGATATCTCTTCACTAACCCTTGTCCTTCTGTCCCATAATTAGTTGAGTAGTTGAGTAGTTATTATTCCATTATCCTTTCTCTCTCTCTCCTCTCTCTCTCTCTCTCTCTCTCTCTCTCTCTCTCTCTCTCTCTCTCTCTCTCTCTATTTCATGTTTGAATGTCGACCTTTGTTCTATCTTGCTTCCTTATTATTGATTATGAGTGTCTAATAGCTCGTGTATCTGTTTCTTTACTTCTATGTGTATCTCTCCTTGTTCTATCTCTTTATCTCTCTCTTAATATCTCTCTCTTTCTTTTGTCTATTTAGGGACCTGCTTCCTTGTTCTTTAGTTCACGGCTCAGTCTCTCTTTAAGTTAGTTGAGTCTCAGTCTCAGACTTAGTTCTTATTTGTTAGTCTCTACGATTTGGTCTTGGCTCTTGTTCCGACTTGTGAAGGTAACTTAAGGTAATAGTAGTATTTCTAGTGACTATATTTATATGGAGTTTCTTATTAAGTACACTTTATAGAACTGATAACGGCGCTTATTATTATTTGTATTTGAACTGTTTCTGTAATATACCTTTATTTGTTAATTGGTCTCGTCTTATATATACATGTTAGTATAGGCATTAGTAGGCTCCTCGCTTCAACTCCTCCTGATTCTTAGACGGGTTCGAATTCCCAGCCTATGACTTCGTAATTACCACGATACTCTATCACTGAATACGGGGAAATCCTTTCTTTCTTTCTGGTTTAGGCTAGTCCTAATCCGGTGGTGCCTCGTTAAAACTTTCTTTCTTTTCTTCCTTTTCTTTCCCCAAAGCCGGGGATATTCCTCCTTCCTTTCTCCAATTTGGTTGGGGAAAGGAAATGGCCACATTAAGAGCCACCAAATTGGGGAAAGGAAGGAGGAATATCCCCGGCTTCGGTGAAAGATATAAACAAAGATACGCGAGCTATAAGAAACTAATAATCAATAATAAGGAAGCAAGATAGAACATAGGTCAACATTCAAACATGGAATAGAGAGAGAGAGAGAGAGAGAGAGAGAGGGAGAGAGAGGAGAGAGAGAAAGGATAATGGAATAATAACTAATCAACTAATCAATTAATTATGGGACAGAAGGACATGGGTTAGTGAAGAGATATCGGTGACGATACGATTTCACTACTATATACCATGGACCTGCCAATAGTCTGTGCACTAAGAGAGAGAGAGAGAGAGAGAGAGAGAAAGAGAGAGAAAGAGAGAGAGAGAGATAAAGAGTGTAATAAATATATAAAGCATTCTAAAGTTTTAACCAGGAATACCGATTCCCTAAGTGTTAAGCGCCCCCCCCCCCATGCATCTCTTGTTTGGACGTATCCTCCTCCACGGGAGAGAACAATTATCTCCCAAAGGGGAAAAAGTTTTCCATACAGAAGAGGGTTCTAAATATTTGTTAAATCATCCGTCCACTGGTGTTAATTTTAGAAAATTAACACCCACATGAGGTGGAGTGTTAATTCACACCTATAAATATGATGACATCTGAGGATTTAATCATAATCTCTGGCTAACGCTGTAAACTATGGCACGAGCCGCAGCTTTGATTGTCGCCTACCGAACCAGTATTACATACAGAACACAAAGAAACAATATTTGCATTTCGTGTGGTCATGTAGCGTGAACATAAGTACATTCTTTCAGTCTTAATAAAAATCTTTAATCGACAACAAAAAATTGCGAATCAGACATTTGTATAATGTCACATTTTTTATCATTTTTAACATTAGACTACTTGAAGAAAGTCTTCAGCAAGGAAGCTAACTTTTTCTTTACATTATTTTCCGAATCTATTGCCGATTATTGATCTGCGTGTGTCGAAAGAGGCGACAAAACACTAAGATCTAAATCAACGTCAGAAAAGGCATTCGGTTGGTTGGCGCCTATGCTTCAGAAATTGCTGCAAACTTTGCTAAGCCTTACCATAGTTAAACTGGGATAAATGGTAAGAACATTATTGAATTGAATCATATTTATTTCACTTTAGGTTACATCACACGCAAGCAAAACATGAGATAAAGTGAAAAAGGACACAAAGGCCACGAAAGCACTGTTGCACATGTGCCCTAAATATGATGCTGATGATCGTCAATTATAATCTCCAGAATAATAGTTATATTTATACGTTTCTGTAAGGTATTCTTTAAAATAAGGGAATCCAAACTTCACAATAGAAATGAAGTTTTTTCTTTAGATGGGTAGAGATGGTTTGAAATTTGAGTCCAGCTATTAAGTATCTGTGAAGAAATGTGTTAAAGTTTTACGGCAAGGATTAACCAATTTGCTGTAGGGCCTAATATTTTGAAGCCGGGATATTAATAATTATGTGGTCATCAGTCGTTGTGTACAAGAAATTTAATGAAAGTATTAAAGTGTACAATTAAACCCACCTCTCAATTATAAATATTAAAGGTAAATTCTGCATAAATTAAGACTCACATTTCTGCCGTCTATTATCTCATTGATTTGCAACTGATAGAACAAATCCCAAAAATCGAAATATGCATGTAGGCCTATACATGCATGTAGGCCAAATGGCCAGCATGTATTTTTTATATATTATATACATGTATATATTATATATAATAAATTTTATATAATATGTAATACTATATGCACATACATGTATATATTTATATGTTACATGTATATGTATACTGAAACTAATCAGTAATTGGTTAAGACAAGTTGCTATCACTGGCATACTACAACGTGTGCTCGTAGAGTTCTAAAATGGTAATTTCACTTGGCAATAATTTGCTATATATCAGAATCAAGACGTTATAATGCCACTAATACATAGTAATTGTATCTGTACATTCTTTAGAAACATTAATGACTTACCATTGTCATGTTAGATGTTGTCCATAAGATCTTGGTGATACTAATGATAATATTCAACCCAAAAGTTTCGTTTCCCATACGATTTATTTATGTACATGTACCTTGCGTACTAGAACTGCATGATGTGAGAGATCTGAAATATTGCGAAATTTAGCGTATGACTTACAGGATTCTTCATCTCGAGGCCTACACATGATACACTGCCTTAAAGTGACTAATCAAATTACAATCTAAATTCTAAACCTGTGAAACGCTAATTTTCTATCCTTAATATCTCAGTTAAAATTTTCTTAAATTATGTTAGTTCATATTTCAAATATTTGTTATTATACAAAATTTGCAAAATTAATCATTTTGAAAATTCAAGAATTCTATAAATTATTTAATTAATGCGCCACGCCTTAATAGTACCTACATGTATCTATTTAATTGAGCTGACAGTTAGAAACACCTCTATGATAGAGATGTACTACTACTGGACAGAAAGATAATTCTTTGTCAAGATCATTTCTGCGGAATGTGTATCCGTCCAGTCGTTCTTATAGTCTCACAGAACTCAGTGGCTGCTGAGACTGATGTGATGTGACGTGAACGTCAGCTGCTGAGAGAGCAATTGACAAAATCTCTCCTGCAAATCATCAAAGACAGACGTGTTGAAACTGTGGATTGGTACGCTGGTCTAGACGTCCTACTCTATGTCTCGTGGTACGGTACTCTAGACGTACTACTCTATGTCTTGTGGTACGGTACTCTAGACGTACAACTCTATGTCTCGTGGTACAGTGATCTAGACTCGCTACTCTTATGTCTCGTAGAACGGTAATCTAGACGTACAACTCTATGCCTCCTGGTACGGTACTTTAGGCGTACTACCCTATGTCTCGTGGTGCGGTAGTCTAGACGTACTACTCTATGCCTCGTGGTACGGTACTTTAGGCGTACTACTCTATGTTTAGTGGTACTGTAGGATACTTTAGACGTACTATTCTGTTTCTCTGTTTATTGATGGATTTATGGGTGAATAAATCGATTGATGCATCTACTTATTGATTGCTCGATTGAAAGACATGTTTGACAGATTGCCTCTCATTCCTATAGAGAAATGTTTTGCTCTAATTAAATTTTGTATAGTAATTATTTACTATAATTTCACTTAATTTGTCTTCACTTACGCACCTGTAGCTTTATTGCGTCTAAAAATAGAACTACCACGTGACGTCATTCTATATACTATGTGAAATCAGGCGACTGTAATTTCTGATTTATTATGTCTTGTGTGCTCGTTGTCTTTTTACTGCTGTCATATTGGCACAAATTTTCAATTATTAGATAAGATTTGCTTGGCCTTCGTCAAGAGTATGGCACCATAAAATGTGACCGCGAAGCCTCTTCAGTTCATTGCAGTTCATCTTTCGTCTAAAATGTCTGATTACGATCTTTAGAAACCTCACAAGGTAGTCTGAAGGATTTCTCAAGGAGCGAATTGATGTCTAGTTTTGGTCTATTTTATTTCGACAACTATGAATAAAGCTGAGCCTACGCGTTTCCATGGAATACCTGTGACATAAAATTTAGGGCACGGTTGACGTTAAAACCCTGATAACGTATTTTAGTTAAGACAGTTAACGTTTTCAAGTTAAAAAAGCTAATCTTAACGTCAGTTTCCTCACTCGAAAGCGATGTAAGTGACGGGAGAGCCCAGGATTTGAACCCCGCACAAACTGATCCGCGGTCGAATATCTTATACCGACATCGCCACTAGGAACTAGGAATGAGATATTCCATTCGTGCTTACACTAGTTGCTCTTACTAAATGCTGACTAAATTGTTGTCGATTTTGAAATCACCAACTAGTAGTCAGATTACTAATCGCTCAAGACCACTTTGATCACTCGTACTAATAAAAAATTATATTAGAGAGTCGGAAGCTAAAGATTAATCCAATCGGTTAAATAAATTAATCGATTCAATTTATTTGCGATTAATTTATTACGATTAATAGAAAAATGGGTTTGTTTACTTGATATTGCCGAAAGCACATTTCGAGCGCGCAAAGGAAGTAACAATGTCTGACAGAAAGTTAAAATATAGAGAACAAGTAAAAGTAAAATGCCCGTTTCATGTAGTATAATTATTTCGGATTTAAATTGTGTGATGACGTCTACATGTATGTGTATTCAGCTCAAAACCTTTTCTGTGTGATTTGCCTCAAATCATTCGCTTATCAGGAATTTATCACATTTCATTTTAATTATGAAATTTGAGGAAAATTAATTAAATTAACAAACCATAGATTGATCGCTAATTTTCACAAAATTAACTATTAAAATGTTTATCGTCCTAAATCTACCAGTCAATCAAGAAATCGATCCTTTAGATTAATGGATCCAAACTTTACGCAATCACAGAGACATTTTATATAGACGATCGCCTTCATGATAGCCTTCCAAAATTATGAGTTCACAAAACTGGCTACGTTAACTGCGACTAAATGTAAAAAGGCCTCGTGAGCGACGTCTCAATCCTGCATTCGAACAGCACACGTTCGGAGGAAGGGCTTATTCTGTACATTTTAATCAGTTAGGTTGGATTTTGAAAAATTTATTTTAAACAAATATGCTAACGATTGTTATTTGTAATTAATAAAGGAAGAACATTGCCGATAATATTATGTAATTTAGACTGCTGTCGATTAAGAACTGCTGTGGTGTTCTAACATAGGGATTGTCTTGCTAATTCTTACAAATAATTTTATTATTTACATTTGCTTATACTTTATTTAACATGAAAATATTTCATCGAGAGGAGACAACTGACATTAACTTTGCAAAAAAGTTTACAAAAACTCACATTTATCGTTTATAATCACTTTTTCATTAGCCTTGCCCTATAAAACCTGATCAAGGGAAGTGCTTCTCGAATTAATATGTACGATGAGAAATGGTAATACTCATACAGACTTTCGCTATTTTCTTCAGACATTATAATGCACACTGATCAGAAGTTCACCATAACTTATTAGTTAGATCGTGAATTAATGTAGGCCTATTGAGAAAAAAACAAATAATATACTACTTATTACTGATAAAGTTGTGTAATAAATGGTTAATTATACACATAAGTGATTAAGTTTTATATAAAATTATGATACACGTTACTGATTAAGTTGCGCATTAAAACATTTAATCATGTGGGTAGGTTAGATAACAGGTCTACTTGTAAACCTGCTTTACGCAACTTTCAGTAATCTTTAATGTCAAGCAGAAAATGTCACTAAACACATTGTGCTACGGAAAATACAGAGAACCTAACATCGTCTCGAAAACTCCTCGAAGTTGTCGCTGAAATTCGGTACAAGTAGGTATTGTAAAAATCAAGTGCTATCTGGGGCAACTTGTTTAATCAGTTGCTTCCATAAATAGACCATTAGATTGCGTCTTTGATCGCTCGGTGAGCACATGTAATCGGCTGATGTGTAATCTAATCGACAGTGCGTAGGAGGATATCGATCTCAATGTCAATTCCTTTATACATTCCTCTACGTCACCCAGTAAGATATTCCGCAACGCCATCAGAAATACAATTACTATCTGACATATAATAGCAACAATGAGGGCGATCGTGCATGAGGCACTGTTAGGCAAGTACATCAACATTTCAGAAATTTCGAGAAAATGTCTTCGAATTCTCAGTATAAATGAAGAACGAAGTGCTTCTTTTATTCTTTAGTTGTTCCGTCGGCTTAAAGAAATAAATTAAAGATGCGGAAGTTAAGGATTAATTTCGTCTTTAACGATTAAAAACTTTTTACAATGAAACTTTATAACGATGACTCGAAAATCTTGTTTTACTTACTTTACATAACCGAAAGTAATCTTTGGGAGATTAATATAAGCGACAATGGCTAAGAGTAAGTTTAAAGAAATGGTGGATAAGTTAATTAGGCCGGAATGTCGTTTCTGAACGTATGCCTGATTATTTTGAATTTAAATTGAGTGATGATGGCCGTATTCAGTTGCAATCGTTTTCTGTGTAACTTGTCACAAATCACTCGCTTAGCAGGTTAAGAATACATAGTACTATTATTATAAAATGTATGAAAAATTAACTAAAATTAACGATTAATAGATGGTAAATTTTCAATTAGTTAACTATAATTGTTTTTAAATCGTTAACAGCCCTAAAAGATATGATTTATATTTTAAGCTCTACTCTCTCTCTCTCTCTCTCTCTTAGTGAACTGCCTACTGGCAGATCCATGTTATATAACGCCTCTACTCTTCTCTGTCTTCTGCTTCCTCTTCATGTCCACGTATGAGCGAATCGCTTGTATTTTTTCTACCACAGTTTTGAACTTAAACTTCTAACTTTAACTTTTTTAGCTAGTAGCTAACTCTATCCAAAACCCATACCCTACACCTATTCCTATACCTAAAAAGTGGCGCGAGCGGCAATCCAACCTACAGTAGGTCTCAAGATCTAAGGTCTGACAACTAAGCCGACACCTTTGACACTGGAGTATTGCAGCTTTCGATCAACTGTGGTTTAATAGAACGATTTCATGGATAGAGCATGACGTCTGTCTATACAGTACAAGTAAACGTAAAAGCTGGCAAAACTAGTGTTAACTTCAGTTTCATCACTCCAAAGCGAAGTCAGTGACGGGAGAGCCCAGCATTTGAACCCGCACATACTGATCCGCGGTCGTATGTCTTACAGACGTCGCCACTGGCTCCGTACATTTTTATTATGTTCTAGCCAATGAGAACTCTCTAAATTGACTACTGAGGTAGAATAAAAACACACGCGAGCTAATATTTAAATCATCTAATATTCCCAATCTCGGCATGCCTCTGCCTCTATTTCCTTTCATTATGCCCTCTATGATCTCTTTTAATAGACCTTCCCTCTTAGAATGTGTCCTATCTAACTCTTCTTCCTATTTCTTAATACATTTATCAACTGTCTATCTGTGCCAACTCTCTACAGGACTTCCTTAGTTGTAACCTTTTGAGTCCAGCTAATCATACCATTGTTCTCAATATCCACGTTTCCAATGCCTCTAGTTTCCTGGTATCTTCCTTCCTTAAGGTCCTTGTTTCATATCCATACATATTTGCGTAGTCAACACCAAGGCTTTCACTGTCTTTATCTTTGTGTCTTTCTTTAAACTGTTTGTTAAAAGTTCTTTCCTATACCGACGGCCTCTTTTTCTTGTGCAATCCTACTGCCTATTTAAGCCATACATGTGTTGTTAAATAACGTAAAAAATAAGTTTCCTTTACTGGGTAAATGAAATAAGTTTATGATTGAGCGAAATAACAGTTCAGAGCCCCAGGTTTCGCATTCCCTTTCCCATTAAATTTACTCATACATGTTAACTATAAATATATTAAGATTTAAAAATTTAATCATAACAACGTATCAGTAACAATCCTTATATCAATGTAAAACTTTTTCCAATAAACACATCTCTTTAGAAAAGTGAGAACCGTCAGGACATAATCCATTCAAGAAAAAACGAAAGAATCTCATGCACGTATATTCAAATTTAATAGGTATAATAGGAATTGTGGCATTCAGTGGAAGTAATATTGTATTACATACAATATTAAGCTACATACGAAAGATATACGATATTTCAATTCATAACAGTTATTTTTCGATCTTACATAGAAATTATCGACAGGATTATAAAATAGTCTTCTGCACTAATAATTAGTAGATTGAAGTAATCTTTAACAAATATCTATATTTTGATCAGAACCTCTGCATTGAGTCTACAGAACTGAGATAGAAGTAGATGCAAGACTGTCTATACTTATTTGATTGCTGCTTGTTTCTTCCGAAGCGATTATGTTTTCAAGGAGCAACAAGTTCATTGAACCCATTGGACTATCAAGAAATCGACGGACGCCTTTTATCGGATCCACGATTCCACATATCAACATTCACAAACACTTGGAAAGATTCATTCATGGCGTTATGGAATAGAGATATAGGCAAGGGTTGAGTGATGGTTAGATTCAGCTAGGGTTTAGTTAGTTTTAAGTTATATTTTATGGACTGATTGAGGGACGGACTATTTGATTCATTAGGTGGTTGACTGATTGTTAGATAAATTGATTTATAGATAGATTGTGTGATTGATGGAATCTCGCTGGATGAATTCGCCTCAAAATGTCCAGACATTTTGTCCTCTAAATTTAGTAAAGGCTAAATTAAGCAAAGAGAAAAGTAAGGAAGACGCCATTTCCCTGTACGACAGCATCTCAGTGACGAGAAAAGCACTATACTAGAACTATATAACTGTTAATCCATTATCAAACAACTTGCCATCATGCCGTCAGCTCAGTATTAAAAAATGAACTGTTGACCACAATTTAAGGTTATACAATATTCATATGGGGACAATATCAGTGGAGAAGTCAGGATTAAATTTTGGTTGAGGCATCATAATTTGGGGGGGACTTGGGGGAGGCGAACACTTTATACAGCGTGGTTCATTTATATTTTTGGCTTAATAAAAATTTACAGGACCACTGGGGGCATATGCTCCCTGTCTTCCCCTCACTGCGCCACTGGACAATATTCATGCGTTCATTTACCAATGATTTCAACAGCGTCACCTACTTGTCAATAGTCCAAGCGAAGTTCCTGTGATTCGACAACGTCAGTGTGCCAGATAGGAATGTACGATGACAATAAGAATAAGAACACAAATAAGAATGAGAATAAGAATATGAATAAGAATAGGAATAAGAATAAGAATAGGAATAAGAATAGGAATAGGAATAAGAATAAGAATAGGAATAAGAATAGGAATAAGAATAAGAATAGGAATAAGAATAGGAATAAGAATAGAAATAAGAATAGGAATAAGAATAGAAATAAGAATAAGAATAGGAATTACAGCGAGATCAATTGTAAATTTTTGTTAACAATTTCAAAACAAGGGATATAAGTTAATGTTACGAAAGCCTGTCCATAGGAAATTTCCCAGGGTAATTGATATTGTGAAAATATGAGGAAAACAAGGATTAGAGTCCACGAATTCTCTCTCTCCAGGAAGCATTGAACCAGAAAACTGCACTTAATGCAGGGTCTAAGAATCTGCTACACGTATTATGTTGAATTGAAGGAATTGATTTGATAGTTTACCGTCTAAAGAGAGTTAATGGGTAAAATGCTTAATCTCATTGAAACTTATCATATAATACAGACCCTATATATATATATATAATATATATATAATATATATATATATTATATATATATATATATATATATATATATATATATCTTTTTTCACCATTTGGGCAACAAAAATACACACAGAACAGGAACAAAACGCAAACGCGCAACAAACAAAGAAAATAAAACATAAAGAAACCAGTAGATGCTTCTATAGTCGCTTCAAACTGTTGTTTGGCCCCCA
Organism: Enchytraeus crypticus; assembly: GCA_905160935.1. Taxonomy (NCBI): domain Eukaryota; kingdom Metazoa; phylum Annelida; class Clitellata; order Enchytraeida; family Enchytraeidae; genus Enchytraeus; species Enchytraeus crypticus. Next base: position 50,140 of record CAJHZI010000040.1, read on the forward strand.
TATTTCTAAGGTTTTCATACAGAGAATCGAACCCGTCAATGCATCGAAAGTGAGAGAGGAATTAATATAGTGTTTTAATCAAACTCACTGTGATATCGTAGATAAGCAATGACAAAATAGTTTGCTACTTTAAACATGCATTAGCCAATCTAGTCGCATTTAGCAATCATCTGCTTTCCTGCGCTGAAAGAGGGACAAATATATAGCTTCACCTGAATATTAGACAGGCAAAAGAGCAACAAATGCTACATAGATTCAACCACTGTTAAAATGTCGCACAAACCATGGATAATCTGAGATTATCCTCCTTGTAACTGTTTGGACTTTCGGAGCAGCTGAAGGAATGTGTTGAGACAGACAACGGAAGACAGTGGCAACATTTAGTCCTAAAATGAAGTCATCGTGAAAGCGCTTCTTTTAAAGATCATTCATTCAATTCACATACATGAAAGCATGTCTATTTGTGTCAGTTAATTACTTGTAAATATATTAATCATAGGCCTACCAAATGTTAGATAAACTTGACTTGATTTGGAAAAGATTCTCTTCAATTTGAAGAGATTTAGATACTCTTCAATTTGAAGTGATATTTAGTAACAGAAAAATACGTGTAGCTTAATGCTTATGATGAAAATTTCCACATATTTTTCATAAAGCAATCTTTATGGATATCTTATGCAGAATGCTTAAACTATTATAGTTATTTAAACTAAGCAAAATTAGAAATATTGCTAAACATTATTTTGGAAGTTGGATTTTTAAATTCGGTGTATAATCTAGAGTATGTACAGTATACTCAAGCATGTACACAATCAATCCAGTAATTGACTGATATGATACATTTGGGCAGATCGATCACAATGTACTAATTATAAGTTGCTCTGTTTGTCTGCAGCCGCAACTGCTTCCGGTAGAACGATGTCGCCGCCAGACCCTGATTGCTTGTTAACGGCAATCATTTAGCAACAACGAAGCGCTTTTAGCAACACTAAAATCTACGAGCAAGGCGTGGGCGTTAATAAGCCATAAAATCATCCAACAGGTTCTGCTAAATATAGAAATAGCTTCTTAATGCTACCAGGGACTCACAATTTAACTTTTTAACTGTTCCTTGTATGCCTTTATTAGTGTAATAAATTGGTAATGAATTATCAGCATGTTTTAATATAAAGTTTTCTTTGCATTTTATTAAGAAAGCAAAGGCATTATAATTCTTCTTTAGTCATTAAGTAATGTATTATGAAATAGAAAGAAGAGATGGATAGGGCACATTATAAGGGGGAGAAGGTCTATTAATAGAGGTCCTAGAAGGTAGACTGGAAGAAGAAAGAGGCAGGGGCAGGCCAAGATTAGGTATATTAGACGATTTAAAGACCCACTCATATGTGGAAATGAAAAGGAAAGCGAAATACAGAGAAGAGTGGAGGCGTTATATACCATGGACCTGCCAGTAGGCAGTGCACACAGAGAGAGAGATAGAGAGAGAGAGAGAGAGTCATTAAGTAAAAGACTGCGGAGAAGTCGACTATACGCATGAATGAAGTGTTACAATTACCAATCTTATAAGATGCAGAAAATGCGACTGCACTTAATCAAATTAAAATGATTAAATGCATTATTAACTTATCAGATATAGTTTTGTGTAATTCTTCTAGTCAATATTATAACAGAAGTAATTTTTCCAAATTAAAAATCAAATGAACATCTTCATACATTTGTGAAGTAGTGAGCAGAGAACATTCCACCGAGCGTGTCATATACGGAAGATTTCTTATTTTTCTCACCACGCTATATTTCTATAGAATCATTAAAATTTAAAACCTCCTCCCTTTATTTCTCTTCCCCGTGCATTTGGCTTCCATGAGTAAGACTTGAGTCCATTCATGTACTTAGGTCAATGGGGTTAGTTCAAAAGGATTTTGTTTCATCAATTACGACTGCTGACATCTGATGATTATATTTTCAAGCTTATAATTTGAATTAAACTCTTGAAGCTGAACTAAATCACAAACTCTAAAGCTGAATTAAATCCAATCTAATGCTGCTCTTAACTTCTTTCTTATTCACAATTACTCAATGGCTGAAGCCATTGGCTATGTCGGTAAGATATTCGACCGCAGATCAGTATGTGCGGGGTTAAAATTCTGGGCTCGCGAGCCCGTCACTGACATCGCTTTAGAGTGAGGAAACTGACGTTAACATTACCTTTGCAAATGTATGCAATAAAGACTGATCTAGCTCGGTACCTAACTGGCGATCTTTTCGAAGATAAGCAGATTGATATACTACATGTTAATATCAGCAGATCAGCAGATTAATATGCTACATGTTAATATCAGCAGATCAGCAGATTAATATGCTACATGTTATGCTAAGCTATTGAATTGAATTTTTTAACATCATCTACGGCAGGGTAAGGGCACGCACAAAACCAACAAATCACGCACAACCCAAGCCACGTGAGCAAAGGATTAACATCACTCAGCATAATAACATAATAACAGCTCAGCCGAACAATTTCACTTCAGAACAGGGATAGTGACAGCAGAATAGAATTTACAATATACCAGTCGGCCGAATTGCAATGATATTTTAAAGAATCTCGGTCAAACGTAATTCAACAGCAACTCTCAACGCAGCCAACAGCTGAGTGATGTTTAATCGATGTTTAAACTAGTATGACATACTCTAAGAAGTGCAGGAAACCAGAACGCACAATTACTTTAAACTCTTGATAAGTGCAACTCTGGACGTATTGCTCTTCATTATTCTGAAGAGCAATACATCCTTAGATTTAAAAGTTTAAAGATTTGTAGAGTTTAAGACCCTACAAAACATCAATTCTAATGGTGTTGGCGTCCTTGGTCAATTTCAGGCGTTGTAGGAGGAGCCATTGGTATTTAAAATTCTATTTAAATTGTAGTTTCACAGGGATTAAAACTTTCTCCTATTACATTTTCGAGAATGATCAGTGTACAGTGTCGCAGCAGACATCAACAGCAACAGTCTGCCATCATAACAGTGCTTCAGTTCTCTTGGTCCCTTGGAAATAATTATCCATAGTCTTACTACCCTGGTGAACCACTCGCCTTTCTCCCCACTGAAATCACCCAGATTGGCACTAGAATAGGTTACGTGATTTTGAAGAACAAAAAGCAGGAACATTTCGCTTAAATTGCTTGCTGCTGAAGAAATTTGGATGTTACTTACAAGTCATCACACAATGTCCAGCTTTATGTTTTATAAGGCGTCTGTTATCTTGTCTAAGATCATCTAGTGTCATAACTTTCTTTCATGAGTGCAGACAATGCAAATTCATCACGGGCATCATTGCTTTAGATGATGATGATGCACTTGATGACGTTTTAGGCTGGGAAAGACTAAAACGTTAATTAAATTGCCTATTGACACTCGGCTAGAATAGAGGTACTTATTTTTTGTTAATATTTTGACTTGAAACGTATAAGATTAAATTTTTGAAATCAACATCTCAAAATTAGTTAGGCCAACTGAGATTCTGAAGTCAGAGATTTTTCAGTGTTATTGATTCGTGCAGCTCGTGTATCTCCTTCTTTTACTCAATCCCTATCTCTATCTCTATCTCTATCCCTTTTTCTCTTTACTTTATCTCTCTGATTTTGCCTTAACCACATGCATTACAGAAATTAAATATGATCTTTATTCACCAAAAATACATGGCAGTAAAAACAGAATAAGAAATGGGAACTAATAACGAAAATAATAACAAAAAAGTGGGCTTATTAATTAACACTTAAATTAAATTGAACTACAAATCTTCCCTTACCCTAGGATAATATATTTCGACCCTTTTTAAGAGCTAAGTGTTTTAATTAAAAAGTCCAAAAAAAGACAAGATTGTGAGTTACAGGAAGCATTACATAGGCATCATATGCGTACATTTACATTTAAAAGCGATTTTTGTAAAGTTGAACAGCGTTCTTCTGGTTATCTCAACACATCTCAAAATTGCTGCAAAGACTGAAGCGCAGTGCTTAATTCTTTCTGTTTCCTAGTCTCGAATTACCTTCGAAGTTCTAGTTTTGAATTAATTCACGCGCAATCTCTTTATCTAGGACTACGAAAGCGTCATATCGCAGATCAACTAAGATATTGTAACTTCATGTAGGGCCTACTTCGTACTGTCTAAAAGTTTATAAGAATCTTGATATTTATTTCATCCATTAAATTTTTTAGTTAGTTTAACGGTTGTTTCTGGTTCAAAAGGACATCTTCAGAGGACGTCAATCAGAACGCTGAAGAATTGAACTGGTGGCTTTCCATTTTTCACGAAATTGTAGTATTAGCTCTGCTATAGAACCGGTAAAATAGGAGCGGCGCAGAATATAAATATATCGGTAGAGTTTTATAGTATGCATGTGTGACAATGTGCACGGTTCAGGTTAAACGGTGTTCAATAAATGACTGCATGTAAAACAATGCAATACCCAACGTTGCAATTATAATAAATTCTAATCTTGTTGAAGGAATGATTAAATTGATTCTATGCTGATGATACTCAGATGTTCGTCTCACTTTGTAGCTCAGATTCTGATTTGAAATTGCAACACCTTTCATCTGTTCTTGACAAAGTTTATTAACGGTTTTGTTGCAATCGTTTCTCTATCAACCCTTCTAAAACCAAATATATTTTAACCGGCACACCACAGCAAATAACCAAAGTAGCCAATTCTTCCATCTATTTTCAAAATCTTGCTCTCACTCCTACTCCCAAGGCTAAAAACCTTGACGTCATATATGATGAAAATCTTGACTTCAAATCTCATATCTCATCTGTCTCTCGTTTAGCTTTCTTCCAGATCCGTCAAATCAGACTGATACGGTCACCTCTTGATAAAAATTCATCCATAATTCTTGCTAAATTAATAATTCATTCTAAACTTGACTACTGCAATTCAGTGCTGTATGGCTTTCCTTCTTCTCTCATGCGTTTGCATGAGAGAATTCAGAATTCTCTAGCACCAGTTGTCTGTCGATCTTCAAGGCTTTAGGCCACCTCTAGTTTTTTGCTTAATAATTTTCATTGTCTTCCTGTGGTTAAAAGAATTAAGTAAAATTGCTCTGTTAACTTTCAAAACACTTCTCTTCGGTAAAACTTCTTATCTTTCTGATCTCTTAATCCACTAGCAACCGTCTCGTAAGCTTCGTTCTTCCCAGGCCAAACTGCTAAAAATTGTAAATATTCTCACTTAGTTAGGTAAGCGCTCATTTTCGTTCTCAGCTCCTACTGTTTGGTACTCTCTGCCTCCTGATCTTCGCTCATGTTCTACAACTTCAATTTTCCGTTGTAGGTTGAAAACACATCTCTTCCCACCATAGACTTTTTCATCTTGCCTTTTTTATCACCGGACCGGCGCTGTTTAGGATCATTTTCTTTCTCTTCAGCACATGTCTTTTCAGATCGTTTGGGGTGAATCGATTTATCTGATATCATCCTTGTTTGAAGAAACGGAAGTTTATCATTTATTATTACTTGAATACCACCGGTGCTTTAATTTTGCTAAGAAAACCATGTCTCTATTTCAGTAAAAAATAATCTGCTATTTTTATGCTGATATTCATCACCTCTCGATTGGACGAAGACAGAAGTAATATACCGTATATTTAACGCATACCGTCAAATAGGACAGCTTAGTCATGATTCTTCTCCTGTTTAAAATACTAAAGCGATAAGTAGGAATCTTTTAAAACCTAGAAGCTGTGTTTTATTTGCAATTTATATCCTGTTCAACGTATGCATTAAAATTTCAAAAGAATTTGCAATATCTTAATGTATTTTGAATTTGATTCCTTAACACGTCAGAGGTTTAAACTGATTGCAACGAGATATAGGAAATATAATGGTCGTAGTTTTGCTGCTCTAGTAAATCTAGTTTCTGAAAATTACTGATTCCCTAAGATAAGACTTGTAGTTGAGACCAAAACTCCAGGACCAAGATCAAGATCAAGACCAGAACCCTCGAGACCAAGACCAAGCCTGGCCCAGACCTTCGAGACCGAGACCAAGACATTTAAAGACAACTTACTCCAAGTATGATTAAAGCTGCCTCAAATTTGAAAGTATCAACTCACTCGCTCTATTAATTTGTAGATGGAACTTTATAATGTACGATAATCGATGAGCAAGAACGGGACATTAAAACACGTCGACCATTGTACTACATCATACATGCAGGCCTATAATTCCTATAACTTGTTAATTCACAACCTCTTGAAAATAACTAAAATAATATGCAGTGGTCTCGAAAATACCTGAGACTAATCGCTCGAGACCAAGACCAAGACCGACAAAACCCGGTCTCAAGTAGTATCGAGACCAAGACCAGTTCTCGAGGACTACAGGTATGCCTAAGGTAATGAAAGTTCAAGTAACAAATTTTAGACTTCAGTTAGGCCAATTAAAGCAGATTATATTTTTGATTCAGATGCTATATAAGTAAATTATTATGAAAATATTTACAATAAAATATTGTTATTATTTAAAATATTTACAAATATTTATATTTGTGATTTATTATAACAGAATCTTACAAGTAGACTATGTGTATTGTTGATTCTCTCAAAATAAGATAGTAAGGGTTTATAATAATAAAATACCACGGCGTGTTTAAATAACAAGCGTTTAAATCCTTTGCTCACCCGTCACTGACATAGCTTTCGAGTAGGCAACTGGCGTTATCATTAGCTTTACCAGTTTTTATAACACGGAGGGTTAAAAAGGGCTCTGTTATTACACTATATGGATTATTAAACTAAAATACGTAGTGACTAGTAATTAGAGTTCTAGTTAAATACTCCAAATAGGAATCTCGGAATTTATTCAATAAAGCAAAACATAATTATCAAGTTTCCACTGAACTGGATCTCATTAGTATCAGAATTTCTTCTTCAAGCTCAACAATACCTATAGTATATTTTTTCTTTTGAGTTTTATTCAGTAAAATCCCCTTAATGACGCTCTTCAGTGAGAGAACGAAACGTGAGAAGTGATAATAAGTAGGTTTTGTAAAACTAAAAATTATCTGTAAAATTAAAATTAAATTCCGGCTCTCAGTTTCACTGAGAGTCCGTATAGTCACGTTAGGCTGTAGCCTCTGTCAGTAATTTCTCATTCGATTATGGCATGTCATAAACGTTGAGACAATTTCATTGAATTTCTAGTGAATATTACCAAAAGATTCCCTAAAGTCTAGAGATCGCATAATTAGGATTCTCACTTCTACGTTAGTCCTTGTTCTTAATCTATGACACATCCTCATGTTGTTGTTGCTGCTCAGCCAGTCGATCAGCCGTTTTGCTGATCTTTTCTTCGCCAGCACCATTTGATTGATTAATTAATACAAAAATCAATAAATCAATTAATCCACTGATTGATCTAATAATCTTGTAATTATAATGCACTGTCTAACCGCAGGTCCATGGCATATGAAAGGTCAGCATTCCTTTTCATCTATATAAATGAATTTGTTATCAGATCATCCGGCATGCCATGTCTCGGTCTTCCTCTAACTCTTTTCCCATGTCTTAGTCCTCCTATAACATCCTTTAGCAAATCACCATATTATAATGGGCCTTTATAATATGTGCTAGCCAGCTTTTCTTTCTAGTTCATATCACATTTATTAACTGTCAAATAATCAAAAATTCTAAAAATTAATAATCAGTCAATCAATCGTCAGATGAGTCAATCATTCAGTCAATCAGTTAATCAGTCAATTATCTATCAATAAGTTAATTAATTGTTTACCAATCAGTCAGTCATTAAATGGTCAATCAATCATTCAAATCGTCAGACAATAAGGTAACCTATCCAACATTTATCTGTTAATCAATCTATTAATCGAGCGATCAATCAATCATTCAATTCATTGTTTCATTAATTCTTTAATTTTTCATTCATTCAGTACTTAATCAATCAAATTATTCCAAAAATAGAGCAATTAATCAGTGATTCAGAACTCAATAAATGAATTATGCTATTCAGCATACAATCAATCCATAAATTGATAAAAAATATAAATAAATTGAGGGAAAGTGTAAATTTAGTATTAAATTACCAATCTTCAATTGAAGTATCGATAAGCAAAATGAAATAATATGTCTATAACAATTTTTGTGGTAGCTCTCTAGTGTAATATTGTTTAGTTATCGCACTTATGTTTTGTAGTGTGCACTGTTCGTTCATAGTAAGACAGTATATTTGTTTAGCTGTCTAATTGACGAATAAAATATCTTCATAAAAATAAACGAATGCATGAAAGAATGAAAGAATGAATGAATACGTAAATAAATAAATGAACGATTAGTCAGTTTATTGCAAAGAGCAGCTGTATGCAAAATGCCACAATGAGCTGCAGCAAATCTGTGCATTCTAAACCTAGAAGTAGATTAATTTAAATTCAAGTGCATGCCTGCTCACAGAGTAAGTTTTAACAAGCGCGTGAGATTTCGCACACTTGCAAGTCTTAAGTTAAGCGAGCAGATTATACTAGATAACATCTTATTATCGTTGCCAGGTTTTTTGAGATTTCACTGGCATGTAGTAGAGTGTCTCGTTTAGATGAAGTAGTCCTATGAATATTTCTTTCATAAATGCAGTTATTTTCGCATAGTATTTTTAAAGACTGTCGACGGTTACGTTACTGCAGTATTGAAATTGATTTGAATTAAGAATTAAGCAAATTATAATTAAATGAAAGTACTGTTTAACTATTTCAATCAAAATTTAATTAAATAGACATTTTATTTCCATTTCATTATTGTTTTTCATTATAATTAAGTGAAGAAATCTCTAAGATCGGTTTAGGCTAAGATACTTCACACTAAAAATTCATTACCGATATTAACCTGATTAATTGAATTAAATATTTAATTAATTAATTGAATTAATTAATTAAAATGAATATTCATTATGATATAGATACTGATGATCTTATGACACGTGCAGTTAATGCGTGATCTATTCTTAAGAGTTTAACGTCAGTTTTCACATCGTAAAATTGATCGTCGACATAAAGGAGTTATTTGAAATTGTGGTCTCCTGCTTGTAAGAAAGATGTGTAGCGAACTCAGCTATTCCTCGAATTAGATACATTAGCCTCCTTCGTAAATCCGAAGTCGAGTTAATTGTAAGAAGAAAAAAAAAAAAAAAAGAAAGTTTTTATTTTATTTTTGTACAAATTGATAGAAACATATTATATCTTCGCAATGCAGTAAAAAGAATTAAATCATACTAATATTGCAAAAGACTACAAATCAAAACATTTTACGCACACGCGAAAGATTTCATGTCATCGCTAAAATTGAAGGCGTGCATTTTGAGGCTTATGTCGGAGCAGAAGCCAACTAATAGTCGTGAGCAAGTTTGTGATAACTTGTTAACTACGTGTACTTGTATAAAATGTTTATATACATGTAAATGTCAAGTTACTCTCGGTCAAATCTCATTAAACCTAAAGCATAGACTACGGTATTTTATAGTAATCTTATATCAATTTTGCTTTAGTTTAAAATTTATAATAAGACTTTCAAACATTTGACTAATTCTAAGGTTATTTTCCGTTGATTTCGTCAGGTTCGACTTGTCAGGGCCCCTTAATGACTCGCAGAATAGCTTTCCTAGCTTTGACCTAGTAATAAACGGGGCTTGCGCAACTCAAGTAAACCTTAATATTCTACAGTTTTCAACCTTTTTAGAAAACTTACTGCATATGAATTATATCTTTTTTCTAGAAATATTGTAGTAAGTATTGTTACTTCCTTACAGATTTGCAATACACTGCAATGCACGTTCAATAGTGCTTGTATGATTTGTTAACATTTCAACAGACAAATCCAATGGAATCAGATTGATAGCTGCCGATGCTGATTACAAAGTGCTATCATCAGTAACAGACAGCATGTCATGCACATGCTACTTCCGTCGCTTAAAGATAATTTTAACAGGTAGAGCTCAGGGAGAGGGCCTATCCCTTCTCTTTAGTTTTTTCCATTTAAACGCTCACCTTTGATGGATAAGAACTTTATATTTAGAATTTTGTATTTAAGCACTCTTTTATAAGGTTTGTTTCTAAGCAATGCCTACATGAGTTTATTGCTTTCTGGACTGAGCTGGTAGATTTTTGTCAAATTTGTTCGACAACATATCAGTAGGCGCAGGATTCAAATCCAGTGTTCTCCCCTTCACTGACTTACAATTCGAGCAGGAAACTGACTGTAAACTCGGCCTTAGCCTTCTACACCGCTGTTTGTAAGTGTGTAAGGTTTCTGTGGTATGCCAGATTTCGTGTAATAAACGAATAAATAAATAAATAAATAAATATATATATATATATATATATATATATATAGAGAGAGAGAGAGAGAGAGAAAAGGATGGCATAAACAAGACACTATTTAGTACCAGGTTTAATATCAAGGAATTAGTAATAAATCTAAATAAATAATATTTTAAAACGACTAAGCAATAATACTAAATCTGTAAAAATGAAGCGTAATAGTACTTAAATTATCACGAAATAACGATATACAATGAAAGCAAGTCGAAGATTATTACAGAATAACTACTTGTAGTATAGGCGTCGGTATATGCAATATATGCTACAAGGGGTGGGCCATGATATTAGTGTAGAAATTAAAAAACTTCAACGATTCTCATGATCTATTTTGACGTTGCAGCTGTTGTCATAGGAATGTAAAAACTTCAAGATTTTCATGAACTATTTTGCGTTGGAGCTGTTCTCATTCATTATTTCGATTAAATGACGAGAATTCAGCAATAAATTTTATTACAGTAGTCTAATGGATAACGTCACTGGGTCAGCTTTCAACTTCTCAAACGAAACTCAATATTCGTCAGCTGTGCCTTCTTCTGGTAAGTTTCAAGTCACCAGCAATATCTTACTGCTGGTAGGCTATTCACTGGCAACAACTATTGGTGTATGGGGTAACGGCCTCTCTTGTCTCGTAATATACAGGCACAAACCTCTACGTTCCAAACTTCACAATCTACTTCTAGTGAACCACTGTGCTATACATTTAGTTCTCACGGCATTTATCATGCCCCAGACCATAGTTATTATTCCATATTTCACGAAACTGGTATGTTATATTTGGGGAAGTAGGGTACTTTTCTTTGGATTATTTATCTCATCAAACTTGAACATCGTCGTTATAGCCTTTGAACGTTACCTGGCGGTCGTCTATCCGCTTCGACATCGAGTCTTTACATCAAAGGCCAGTGTCACTGCGATACTCACCGCTATTTGGATATACGGCCCTGCCTTTCTGACAGCCATCACTGCGTCTTCATTGAAATACGATAACGCCAGCTGTTCAATTGCGTCTGATTACGGAAACGATGCCTCCAGAAAGGCAGTTGGACTGATAAATGTTGTCGTGGACTACGCCGTACCACTCGCCTGTATCCTCTTCTTCTACGTCAGCATGAGCCGAGCGTTGAGCAGAAGAGTTGGGCCAGTCGTCACCGGCTACAATAAGTCAGTCATATTACAGTCAAAGGCGACTCGTAATATTCTCACTACTCTCTTTCATATAGTCGGCTGCTTCCTGCTCTGTACTACCTACAAACAGTTACAGACATTGGCTCATTTCATTGATCCAGAGATTGGATCCAATTCTAGGTATAGGGATATCGGTAACTTTCTTGCCACTTTGAGCTGCTGCATTTATCCGTACATATATTTCTACAAGCATCGAGAGTTCAGAAAAGGGTGTAAAGCGTTACTGTATGATGTTCGTGCTGGGCTTCAGAGAGCTCGAATGAAGTTGCATTTATCAACTGATAACAAAGGTTAATCATGCATTATAGTGATCGAATGATGATAGTGATCATTATCATCCCTAATTTATTTAAGACATATAACAGTCCACATTACAACAACATTAAATATCTCAGTAAGATAGAATTTAACATCCAGCACAGATACACAAATCAAAGACTTTTGCACGTACTAAACAGCCAATAGTAGAAATTTGTGGGTTACTTGATCTTAACGATTGATTCTATAATTATCTAACGTTACGTATGGCAACAAATATGGGCAAACATAGACACGTCAATACTCCAGTGATTCCACTGTATACAGGAAAAATATAATTTAACTTTTGTTATAATAAGATTCTATATTCGCTTAATATGCTGTAGTTTGACTAAAATCCTTCCAGAAAGCTATGTCATAAAGATACAGACAAATGCTGCAAACCATTCACTTTAACCGCCATCGAATATGAGGCAAATCCCTTATCCGTGATGATATTTAGTAGCTTTTTACGCTTGTTTAAACGGTGCGTTAGTCGCTCAGGTCAATGTTCAGGAGATCTCTCTTATAAGTTGGACTGGGACTTAATTCTAGAACTTTAAGAAGAGCCATTGAAGTACGGCGACGTCACCTGATAAGCTCCACACACGGAATAGAAGCCGAGCGGCAGAGTACCATTTTACTGGACTACTAGCTGGAGCCAATGGCAAAGTCGGTACGATACTCGATCGCGGATCAGTATGTGCGGAGTTCAAAACCTAGGCTCGTCCGTTACTGACATTGCTTTCGGGTGAGGAAACTGACGTTAACCTTAGCTTTTAGCTTTTTTAGCTTTCATTTCCAAGATCTCTTGAATGTGTACACCGAAAATCAACAATAAATCCGAAAATAGTCGATCGACAACTTATCACGGACAACTTATCATCGATGAAGGAAGTTCTAATTTCCAGTTTGGTGTTTTGTGGCTGGCTCGCAGACTGATCCTGGTCAGATTGGATCCCTGGAGACATTTTTCCAAGAAATTGTTTTTGATAATTAATCGAGAGCAGTAGGCCAAATAGACAGAAAGTATCTATACTGAAAGCTCGACATCGAGTATAATGTAGCAACTGCAAAATTGCGATGAAAGTATCGACACGTGATGACTAGTTGTATTTACTAAGAGTTAAACACGCTGCACTTATTATCGTGAAAGAAATTCAAATAATCGTAGATATGCGAAGATACATATCATTCTAATATCTTATGTTTAACGAACAATTAGGCAGTTTATTTAATTACCCATGTTAGCAGTTAAGTAAATGTCCTAAAATTTACTCTCTGGTCATCTCTATTTGAAATTGATCTCGATACTTCAGGAACATTTCTAATTACAAAGCGTTATCTGTATAACTAGCGCACTTACAAACTGATCTATTCGGACATTCTACATACTATTCAATTTAATAATAATAATAATAATAATAACAACAACAATTAGAGTGCTACAGTCACCAATGATAACATCGAGCACTATTGAGTCAAAATCCAGCAAAAAGAAGGTCCAAAACGGTGCAAATTTCAAAATCCAGAAAATCAGTCCAAAGTAAAGGGAATTAAAGAAATACATGTGGAGGTATAGGCGCTGGTCGCAACTCATGGACACTGGATAAAAAAGTGAGATGGAAAAGATAGGTCTTCAACTATCAGTGGTTAATGCTTTCATATGCTCATAGGAAAGCAAAACCCGATGTGATTCAAATGAAGAAGAAAACGATATAGAAACGATTTATAGTTGTACAGATACAGCAGGTATATAGTCTATTGTACAGTTTAAATTATCAGTGTTGTGCAGAGAACAAGCTACCCTATGACAGAATGATGCAAAATGATCAAAGTTAGAGAATCGCCGAGCGAACAGCCCGGATAAACTATCGTTACCAGGACGCCGACGCTTAGACGTTGTTAGGCCGTCGGTAATGAGAACGAAGCACCAGGGTAATGGCTCCGTTTAGATAGGGACGAAGTAGAAGTAAGGCTTAGGATACAATTGATTGGAGGAGTTATGTACCATGGACTTGCCGTTAGGCAGTTCACTAGAAGAAGAAGATTGTTAGATCAATCGGTGGATTAATTGATTTATTGATTGATAAATTAATTAATTAATCAGTTGACGCTGGCGAATAGTCCCCTAGTCTTGACGATCAAAAGAAAATAGGCCTACCACATCAGTCACGTAAAGTGTCTCACCGCGATTCCTTACTAGGGTTTACCGGATATGCAGTATCATACGTAGGCCTATACGTGTATCATACGCATGGGCGTAGCCAGGATCTTGTCATGGGGGGATTTTCAAAAAACGATAACTGGAATCGTTGGTGTGGGAGGGTAATCACGCACAAGTCGAAAGAAGGGGGTCCGGGGGACAAATGTCCCCCGGCGGGGACCAGGGGCAGAGCCCTGGTAGGGGGTCTGGGGGACTTCGTCCCCCAGAAGCTGAAGCACTTTTGAAAATAATGTCTGCAATTTGTAGCAATTGTTAGCATACTGAATTGAAAAACGCAGTCTTGCAGATCTCAGTGGATTATACAATATTACTAGTTCGTGGTACTCTTGATCAAGAGCGCCTTTTCAATCCACTGAAGTAATAATGTAATATTAAGACTAGAGCTTGTGTAGCTGCAGTGGCAGCAATTCACCATTTTCGTGGAGGGGGCAATTTTATTTGAAGTACCATTTCTTCTATGCGCAGATGTTAACATTTTGTGACCGGTGACGCAGATAAAGTTGTTTCGAATTACAGATGACCTAGGTGAGGGCCCTGCGACGGTGAGGGATGCATTGTCATGTTACTTGTGAATACTTAAAGTCATAGGCAAGCGCGGGAATGAATGAATGCTTTGTATACAGTATAGAAGCAGAGTGTGGATGTAAATTACTATACAGTTGATACAGGATGTCGTGATTCACCACGACTCCCCCCTCTTACTCCATTCAAACGCATTCACATTGAGACTGTTAACCTTTAAACATGCTTAGGACACTAAATAATAAATAAATCTAAATGCAACTAAACTCTGAAATTAATGTTGGATAAAATTTTATTTAAGCTACTTAAAGCTTGATTGAGATAGTCTCTGCCAAAATCCATGGGGGGGATTAATCCCCCATATCCCGCCCCCCCCTTCGCTACGCCCATGGTCATACGTGCATCATACTGCGTAAAAATGAAGTGCTTTCTCCAGAATAGTTACAATTTAGCATATAGTAGTGGATTAGAAAACAATAATTGTAAATGCTTTCTTAATTGACTGACTGTAAGTAAGAATTAAATAATTAAGTCTATAAAACACCGCACACACATGCACACCCACACATGCGCATACGCAAATATATACAAACATAGACTATATACAAGTATATACAGTATAATTATATATATATATATATATATATATATATATATATATATATATATATACATGTATATATATATATATATATATATATATATATATATATATATATATAATTATATATCATAGTAGTAGTATTAGTAATAATAATAATAATAATAATAATAATAATAACAATAATAATAATAAGTGGACCTTTATTTATAGCCTAAGTATATTTCGCTATTCTAAATGCCACAGTATCGCTGAATGTACAGTGAAGGTCAAGTAGTTGGGAGGTATAATGTCACAATCAATATAGGGACTGGAACTCTGCAAGTCTGGAGCATGATCGACCAAATGGTCTAAAACACAGGAATAATCACAATGTGGCTACAATTAAGTCTCTTCACTGTCATATCCGCGTAAGTCGTCTCTTACGAACACGAGCAGTTGTTACACATCCAGTATGTATATATATATACATGTATGTATATATATATATATATATAATGTATATATATAGATATATATATATATACATGTATATACATGTACGTGATATTGTATATACATGTATATACTGGATATATATATATATATATATATATATATATATATATATATATATATATATATATATATATACATGTATATATATAATATAAAATTATACAGTATATATATATATATATAATGTTTAGTCTTTTTTATAATATATATATATACACGCAGACTATATGTTATTGAGGCTATTGTTGTTACTATATAGCATATAGGCCCAGCCTGGGATTAACTGTATATTTCTGTATATAATCATAAATGAGGAGCGATATAAGAAATGCTAATTATAAGTAATTATACTTTTCTTAGCCTACACATAATTACACTATTAGTTTACATGATTATGCAATAATAAATATAATTATACACAATAACTAGTGTTCTACACATTAATTACTCAAAAAATTTATGATTTTAACGATAAATGGTTTGAAGACGAAGAGGGGATCTAAACTTTTTAATATAGAATTTTAAAACTGTTACAGTGTAGTAACCTTCTCTTTATATTGTGTGATATTATATTCGCTATTGTATAATTCTGTATAATTATGTAAACTTTTTATGTAACTCTATCTTTGCAGTGGCGGATCCAGGGGGTGCCAGGGGGCCCGGGCCCCCCTCTTAGGCCCGACGATACAATTTTAAAATTATATTTTCATTGTTTCTATATCAATTTTTAAGTGTAAATATGTTTTAAGGAAGTTAGGGAGGTTGGGTGGAGGGAGGTAAGAGAGGGAACTTGAACAGTCCGATTACCTGAAATTTTTTCAAATATGGGTCCCACAAGGGGCCCATATAATGGAAGGGGGCCCGAAAAATGTTGACCGTTTCACTAGCTCTCAATTTTCACTTTAACCACTGTCGTGAACAGCCTTGCGGCCTGTTCGTCCTCGAGCGGTTATCTACTTCTGGACTCGCTCGCCGGTCGGCAGTGCTTCGAGACGGCAACTTTTTCGTCGAATGTTTTACTAAGGGTACCGCTTGTCAGGAGGAACAGAGTTGCTGCGTCTTCGGATGATACTTCTTTCCCGGTATCATCCGTCTCGATAGGCCTTTCTTGTTCATTTCCGACTGAGTAGGCCAAGGTCCAACCCCCCTTGCCTACTTCATTATTTGGTTCTCGGGAACCCGGTGCACAGCGTCGACGCTGGACCGAGTCGGGAGTAGAAGTGTACTCCGCGTCTTCTACGTATTTAGGCGATGACGGTTGAATTTCTGTCATGCTCCCTTGGTAGATTGTATTCCGTAATATACATGTACGTGGTTCTCTGGGCGAAGTGATATGGTGACCCGAACCGGGAGTGGAAGCGTACTCCACGTCTACGTTATTTTGGGCGATTACGGTTTGAGTTTCTGCCCTGCTTACTAGTTTTACAAACTGGTATAGTAGATAATTATATATTGGTTGTTTTAACTGCGACAAATTTTATCTTCTTTGCCCTATTAAAACTTCCCTATATCCCTTCTTAGACTTATTCTTCCTTATCTCGTTTCCTATATTGGTCTTCCGTAGTTTCTATTCTCACCTTTGCTGAAGGTAGTATAATTGGTCTTCCATGTAGTCGATGAGAAATTCGTTGATAGTCAACAGGTAATTGGTAATCTTACTCCCGCCTGCAGAGACACATTCGACCCAGGCGCTTAGCAAATACCCGCAGAGACGAACTCAACCCGGGCAATGCCGTGGACTACCAGCCTCCCGCCTGCAGAGACACACTCGACCCAGGTGCTTAGCAAATACCCGCAGAGACGAACGCGACCCGGGCAATGCCGTGGACTACCAGCCTCCCGCCTGCAGAGACACACTCGACCCAGGCGCTTAGCAAATACCCGCAGAGACGGACTCGACCCGGGTATCGCCGTGGACTACCAGCCTCTTACCTGGGCCTACCCAGGGAGACGCCAACACTACAATACAACAAATCGATACAACAACAAAAGAAATACCTGGGGCTACGAGCCTAGGCAAACAAGCGAGCTTGAAACTTTCGGCTAGACGAAGACCAGATTTCTGTATACTAATCGTACTTTTGCCTTGGGATTGGGATGTTACGTACTATCCTCCCTCGGTTCCCAGTACTTTCGCGTAGAAGGTTCTGGCCTCCCTGAGTTACTGCGCAGACGAACCACGCAGAACCCAATCTGATTTTGTATTTTTTTAAAGTGTGGGTTTAACGTCAAGGTCAGAAGCCTGATAGGCTTCTCTTCAAGACCTCAATTTGTATGTATCGACGGCCGCTTTATATACTACTCGAGCGATCGACTTCAGCCAACCACAGCACTTCTCGCTTTGTCGATTTACTCGCCAGCTGCGTCACTTTGGAAATACCCTGAGTAATAACCTAGCTATACCCACCTATAACCTCGGCTTATATCATCTATAATTATAAGTCTTTTTTAGGAAAAACTCTGCGCCACCAATTATTTATAAATAACTGCTGTATTAATCTGTTTTCTTTCTCCATGTATAATGTAGATTTCCTAATATATAAATTGTGAACAAGGCGTGTTCATTACAACCACTAGATAAGAGAAAAAGGGTGTAAAATTTTTTAACTCAGTCCCGGAGCAGTGGTGCAAACAGTCTAGGCTGGGATCGAGGGGCTTAAGCCCCCCACATTCGACACTCCGCCAAAATTAGGTCACTTTTGCAATTGGTCCACATCCGCTGAGTTTCCTCAGAGGTGAAAAAAATTAACCGACTTTTTTCCTAAACAAATGTAGGATTTTTTAGGCATTTTAGGTTTTCCTTTCACTTTAGTACGGGTATGAGTGGGGGGGGGGGGTAAGATAAGGGGGATACACTCACTCTATATGAGCCGAGCGCAGTATGCTGAAAAATGTTTAGCCCCCCACACAGCAATTTTTCTGGTTGCGTCACATGTCTCGAAGAAGGCGCGGCGTAAGCAAAAAATGTGTACACTCCAAAAACAATTTCGGGCCCCACCTTAAAAAAATCCTGGATCCGCCCCTGTATCTTTGGTAAGTATAGGCCCTAGTGCAATTAGTGTAATTAACATTTCTCATATAAATTTGGTTTAATTTAACTAATCTTGGTGTAATGTAACTAATAGCTGCAAAACTAGAGGTCATAAATACAAACTTGTTAAACCTAGAAGTAGATTAGATATACGTAAAAACATTTTTAGTCAGAGAATTATTAATAGTTGGAATGAGCTTCCAGAGGAAGTTGTAGAAGCAAAATCCATAAATAAATTTAAAAATTTGTACGATAAATATAAGAAGTTGGTGTACTCTTGCCCAATGTGTAAAATTACTTGTTAGATAGTAGACCCTAATTAGGTATTTTAGGTTGTATAGATATGTGTCATTAGGCTAGGTTTACAACAGAAAGTAAAGCTATTTTTTCATTCAAATAACTGTTTACCTGCTTTTCTGTAAACACTGTTTAATGTCATATCTAGCCTAAATATGTATATTGTGTTATATTGTGTTATATTGTGTTAGTTAAGTACATGTATAGGGGACTTTATGCTTTCTGTTAGTTAATTGTGTAGGTGTAGTTTTTTAGTTTTTTTTAATTGTGTTTTAATGAGTCTTAAACAAGCAATAATTTGGTTTCTGACTCAGAAACTGTTATGTTGTGTTATATCTCTCCTCATTTATGATCATGTACGTTACTACTAACTGAATACGTTACTACGTCTATATGCAATCACGCGTTCATTGATGTGATTACTCTGAAATTTTGTAACAATAAAACATATTTCTCTCTCTCTAAGGTAGATATAAGGTATAAGGTAGATTTTAAATTTACTTAGAAACCATATTATCAAAAGCTAAGCCTATAGTATAGTATAGTATATATATATATATATATATATATATATATATATATATATATATATAGTATATATATATATATATATATATAATGTATATATATGTTGAGAACTTGAAATTAGACATATATAATTAATCTATTATTAATTATTATGAACATAATTTACTCTATATTCGTGCATGTATAGGACTTATGCTATTGGTCAGGCAGTGGTCAAGCTGCAAAGTAATTGTATCTGATTGGTCAGTTACAAAATGACAAAGCGTCACATGTGGTAGAATACTTGATATTCTTGTAGAAGAGAGGGCATTCAAGTTGTGGCTTCCGGACGGGCAAGTCCACACGGCGTAGGCCGAGGGCCGAAACCGGAGTTGAAGCCGGATTATTGATATTTCAGGGATTGTGTGTTTAGATCTTCTATTTAGTTTTAAGTTTTAGTATTCGTACAAATTAATTTGTAGTGCTGTTTTTATTGACTATTAAATTGTGAGACGCTATGTAAAAATCTGTGCCTTGACTTCGATATTTCATCAGTAAGGATTAATCGCAGAGAGCCTCACAACTACGACAGATCGGAGTCCCACACACCTCTGAGAAATACCATCTCAGGTGTGCTAGTTAGAGCAGGCCTATGCATTAAATTACACTCTCGGACCGAACAAACGCCCTGTGCTGTGCTCTAACAGTGATTTGCGAGACTGAAGGCAGCATCAGCGACGCGAGTTCTTTATATATATACATGTATATATATATATATATATATATATATATATATATATATATATATATATATATATATATATATAAGAAATCTGGTTTATGTACTGTGAAGCCATTGTAGTGCTATTTTTTTATTCAGTTTTTAATATATTTAAAGTGATTTAAGAAATTGAAATTTTATTCGATATTCATGGCTGGCTCTGTGAGAGCGGGAATATTTATCTTTTGCTGCACTATTACAAGTGTTGGTTTCAATTTATAGCACTTAACAAGTAATCTCGAGTTATATTTACTATTAAAAATCACTGTAAATTGCTCTGAACTGTACCATGTACAAGATGTGTATTATTTCAAATCGCTATTTGTGCATTGAGAGATATTTTAATAAATTGTATATTGTAAACTGATATATAACGTGTAATTTAGTCTTAAAGTAAGGTGGGAATAAAAGATGATTTGACGTTTCACTATAATGTAGCGCAACTAAATGTGTTGCATATTTTATTTCTTACCCATATGTTTGGAATTAATTTTATTGGCACTCATGTTTGTATTTAGATGTTTAAATTGATCTTTGTGCATCAAGACTTGTATTCATTTCAGCGTATGTTTATTAGAACTTATTTTGCGTTAGAATTGCAAGATTATGAAACGAGGATATTAAAATAAGTAATGAGGAAATGCAAATTAATATGTCATTAGAAGTTTAACCTTCATATATTGAGATATGATCTTTGCTTATTGGTGTATTCATGTAAAAACTGATGTTAAATTAAATATGATATGACATTCAGTAAAAACAGTAGATTATGTAAAGTAATAATAGAAATTATATGCATAAGATACATGCATGCAACGCAACCACTCGTGGGGGTTGGGTGGAGAAATGCTTATGAAGAGCTTGATTCTGATTGGCTGTTGAGCATAGCCTCAGTCAAGACTATATGACCAGAGAACAGGCTATAGAATTTTAGTTCACTCCTGAACTCTGGCATGTGCGGAATTACTAGCTGAACTTGTCTAAAGATAATTCTTAATGAATTATTGCGACAAATACATAAACTAGTAGATTCCATACAAGCTTCTGAACTTCTGATTGCATTCGTAGAAAGTACTGCTATTATGCACCTTCTATAGGTCGGTGATAGTTAGCACGAAAAATACGAAATCTATATTGAAACGATTGTGCCTCACGGGATTGCAGATTTTGTGTGGAATCGTCGTCTAACCTTCAATGAGTTAGTTAACCACGATCCATTTCAATATCTCACTCCATTGAATGTAAAAATCCTCGATTGTACCAGAAACGCCGATTACTAGAAATCTAGATAAGCGTTTTCCCGTCAATTCAGGTGAATAGCTGCGTTTACAACACTTTGTGTTGGCAGTGAAGATAGAAGACTAAAAATTGAAGAAAGAAATTGAAGAGGAAGACAGAATCAGAAAAGAGCGAAATTCTACGAAAAATACTGATTTTCTAGTGCCTAATCTAGATAGGTGTTGCTTTCGTAGATTTCAGCTAAACAACTACAATTCTGAATTCTGCGGAAAGCGCAATTTACTAGTTGCCTACTCTAGTTAAGCGTCTTTTTCACAGATTTAACTGAACGACTGTGAAACACCACCTCACGTGTTAACAGTCATACTAAAGAAGAAAAGAGGGAAAGTATCAAATCATATAAGCGAGGAGTGCCTTGAAGCCAATAACTCGTTCCCATTTTCTCTCTCTTATTTTGATTGCAAGTACAGAATTTAACTAACTAATTGTAAGTAGACTGACTTTACATTTATCGCCTATTTTTAGCATTTTATTAATTGTTACGTATTGTTAGTTTAATATTCTATGCTATCTTTATGTTTAATGTTTTAACTCGTTATATTGCTATCGTATTTCTTTGTTAATAATAAATCGTTTGAGATAATAAATCACTGGGTTTTGTGTCAATATTCTAATTTAGTTAGAATCTATACAAATAATACACAAATACTATAATTTATCATACATTGAACGAATAAGCATGAGTTCTGTTCACAGCAGCTCCAGTCTTATTGATTTAGCCTCTAACTGGCTATATGAGCAAGACATCCTTGCATCCTCAAGATTAATACCGCCTAAGCATGAAGAGTTGGAAAAATCGAACCCACGACTCCATTTCCAAACTCCTATAACGGAGAGAGGATTGGAGAACTCAATATATATATATATTATATAAACCTATGAATCATGCATATAAATAACTCTCCCTCTTTAGTGCACTGCCAAGTAGCAGGTTCAAGGTACATATCCATACTCAAAGTCTGCTTTCTCGCTCCATAAGAGCACTCCTTAGATCAACAAGTTTATCTCTTCACAAAGTCTATGCCTTATCCATACCTCATGTAGCCTATAGCTTGGGAAAAGTATGGCTTCTGAGATGGTTTCCCGTTGCCTTCCTCGGTTCCCCCAGGATTAATGGATTAATCCTGGGGGAACCCATTTCACAGTAAGGTGGATCTCCTCTTGCCATCCACGGCTCCTGCCTCAGTCGCCTCTTACGTACATGCAGAAGATTAATTGCGGTTGCCCTATTATGCAGTGGTCCATCCACATCCGAGCACAACACGGGCATATATATATATATATATATATATATATATATATATATATATATATATATATATATATTATAGAATAGACCATACCGTAATTCAAAGTTAAATTCTAAAAAACATCACAAATTTATTAGACCTGATTTTTTATTAATTAACTAATTAATTAATTAATTTAATTAATTTTGAATGAATTACATTTAATTACATTTAATATGATGTGATTTCTCTTTGGTTTGATGAAAATATTTCCCTCTCCATGCATTGAACTGCGAGTAAACGAGAAAAAAAGAATAGAAACATCAACTGCCCGCTGTTTACAAACATTGCAATACAAGGTTGCAATTTTTTTAAATTTAATACATTTCTGTCTTATATTATTAAGTATGAGTACTGTGTCTATTCATTTTGTAACTTTATATGCCTATTAATGATAGACCTAAATATTAGTAGTAGGCTACCTCGATCGTATATAACATTGACTAAAATGAGCATAAAATAATTAAATCTTGAGTAATCATGTCTTAAACTTAATAATGTAATTTAATCAGCTCAGACTTTTCCAGTTGATTTCAATCAATCAGTTAGTCAATTAATCTTGATATAATAGGTAATTGAAAATAACTTAGTTTAGTAATAACTAAAGTTGTAGGAAATTTACTCATGAAGCAGCTATACATACTTCAAAGTAACTATAGCAAATTACTTACTCGTATTACTACTAGTACTCAATTTGTTTAAATTACTGATTAGCCATCATCTGCACTCTGCAACGCTACATGGTTTATAAAACTACAGAAATTAATTAAATTTTAGAAAGAATAACTTACGTGCAACAAATTGATGGCCAACTTGTATGGATTACTTGGACTGACTGTAGCTTCTATATATAACTAGCTAGTTTAGAATTCAATATACAGGTAAATATAACCTCAGAAGATAGTGGAAAGTAGGAAATGTAGTTCTGAATTGCAACCAAATTCCATAAACTATTCGATAAGTTACTCGTAAAAAAATTTGTTAAAGAGTGCTTTTTAATGTATACTTTTAGTTTTAAAATATTGTACAGTAGGTCTAGCGTTTCATTGAGATTTATGTCAGGTTTATGGCATAACGTGAGATATTAATGTAGTTAAAATTCCTTCCATAATGTATGTTCATTATTATGTTCTCAAATACTGTTGAAGATCTATGAAGAAGTGAACAATTTGATGCTACCTACCAAGTCTTTCTATGGTACTAAACGGAGGTAGCCCTATTGATATTATTTTTGTAAAATTCATGTGGACTATAAGTAATGACTATTTTGAAATATTGAAGCTTAACAATTGATGTTAAATAAGAAAAGTTAAGAATTGTGAAGAGGTTTAGGAACTGGTGTTTAAAAGTAAAACCTTTAAACTTCTTCAGCATTCAATTTAAGAAATGATGTAGCGTAATTATCTAACAAAATTTGTTGATTTGAATTGTGCTAACTTATTTTCATTTACATAGTTGATAAATTTCTCAAGACATCATCCATCCATTCATGTTGTTTTATTTACTGTTTACTGTCTTGACTTGTTTTTATTTCTTTTCTGTTTTATTTCTTTATGTAATGTTTTAGTGTAAATATAATTTGCTTTTACTTTGTTATTTAATTACTTTTTTATGCTATAACCTAGTAAAAATTTGGTCTCGTAGAGTTCTCCTCTCCCCCTGTACACTAATCAGTCAGTTCTACCAGCCAACTGGGTTCAGCCCAATACGAAATGATTCACTTAATAGTGTCAGAAATTTTAGGTCCCATTCAAACAAGGAATTTCTTTAACCCCAGTGTTTAACAATAAATGTTTTCACGGAACATTATTATATGTAGGTTGATATAGAAGTCTATAGAGTTGATTGATTAAATACAAATTGTGCATGTTTAAGAGCATTCACATTGTGTCATTATGACCAATCAAATATAGAAATGATCAATCATATATAGACAGCAAGGCTTACAGTTATGCTAAACTTTCTGCTTGCCATTTAAAACTTTCAGTAACAATCTTAGCATAAGCTAAAACGTTATACCTCTTTATGATTTAAATTTTTTATTTTATAAATTATTATAATTAAAATTTTTGTTTTGTTATGCAGGGTTGGGGAAGTGGAGTGTAAGGCACGTCTATCAAGGAGTGAGAAATATCTTAAACAGACTGCCATGATTCCTGAATTTAAATTAAGGTTTTTTTGAAGAAAATAATTTAAATGAATTTAAATTATTTAATTTTTAAAATTTAGATCTGTTATGTAGAAATTCATTGTATAATTAATCTGCACTTCAGGAATTTAAAATTAGACACATTTAGGGATTTATTTAGTCAGCGAGACCCCCGGGCTGACTGATATCTGAACAGTTGCTGGGGAAGAGCAAAGGTGGATGTTGAGTAGTTTGAGAATTCCTAAGAGAATTTATGACGTGAGTAGGGCAAATCCCATGGGAACCCCGCTAGCTGATGCCGCCCAACGAAACACAACCAGGCTGCGCTTCACGAAAACGAACAAAATTGGAACGTGGAATGTACGTGGTATGAGTACTGGGAAATTGAACATCGTGAAAAATGAAATGTGTAAACTTGGCATTGATGTTCTTGGAATTAGTGAATTACATTGGATCGGAAGCGGCTATTTTCCTTCAGATGACTACATAGTATACTATTCAGGGAATGACACCGTCCGAAGAAATGGCGTAGCTATTATAACAAGCAAGAAACTCGCTGAAACAATTGAATGCTTTCATGCCATAAATGACAGAGTAATAGCCACTCGTTTCAGGGGAAGGCCTCGCATTGTGACCATTCTGCAAGTCTACGCACCAACGTCAGAGGCGAATGAGGAAGACATTGAAGAATTCTACGCTGCAGTTGAACAAACCATCCAGAAAATTCCTAAGAAGGACGTTATCTTTATCTTGGGAGATTTCAATGCAAAAGTGGGAGAAGGTTGTGATGAAGATATAGTGGGAAAGTATTGGTTAGGTGAGCGGAACGATGCGGGTGATCGTTTAGTACAGTTCTGTCAAGAAAGGCGTTTTCGTATAATGAATATTTGGTTCAAACAGCCCAAACGGCGGTTATATACATGGAAAGCACCAAATGGGGTTCATCGGAATCAGATTGATTTTTTACTTGCTGCACAAAGATGGAAAAGTTCAGTGCTTGCTGTGAAAACATTTCCGGGAGCTGACTGTGGAACGGATCATGAGCTGCTACTTGCGAAAATTAAGCTTCGTTTCTGTAAAATTAAGAAACCGTCAGGCATGCTAAGATTCGATACTAACAATATCGTGCCACAGTATGCAGTAGAGATAAGAAACAGATTTGAATCGCTTAACCTCTTGGATGAAAATCCCAATGAAACATGGGAAGAAATGAAAAGGATCATCACCGAGGCTGCACAAGAGTTTGTACCGCGCAGGAAACCTACAAATTTGCCCAATTGGTTGTCGGAGAACACTATAAAAATTGCGGAAAGGAGGAGGCAGGCAAAAGCAACAGGGAAAAGAGAGGAGGTAAGATGGCTAAATGCAGAGTTTCAGCAAGAAGTTAGGAAAGATAAAGAAAAGCATTGGGATGATGAGTGCCGGAAGTTGGAAGAAGCTAATAAGTTTGGGCACACGAGAGATTTGTTTGCGCACGTGAAGAAAGTTCGCATTTCATTTGTGTCGCGCATTGCAGTTGTAAAAGGTCGCAATGGGGAAGATTTGCAAGATCAACAAAGCATCAAAGAACGATGGCGCAAATACACAAAAGAGCTTTACGCCGTCAAAAATCAAGATGAACAGTTAGGAGAGCTCATCCTGCAAGATGATCAGTTAGGAGAGCTCATCCTGCAAGATTATCTTGAACCGAGTATCCTCCAATCAGAAGTTGAATGGGCCTTGAAGCAGCTTCCATCAAGAAAGGCCCCGGGGGTGGATGGGATACCAGCGGAATTACTTCGAGCGATACCAATTCAAGCACTGATAGCCTTGTGTAAAAAGGTCTGGGAAACAGGATCTTGGCCAAGCGACTGGAAACGGTCAGTCTTCATACCAATACCAAAAAAGGGCGATTCCAAAGACTGCGCAAACTACCGTACAATCACTTTAACCCCACACGCAAGCAAGGTCTTTCTAAAAATTATTCAGCAACGCATGAGTACAATCATAGATCGTGAAATGCCAGATGTGCAGGCGGGTTTCCATCGTGGTAGAGGCACTCGTGATCACATTGCAAATCTGCGGTGGATCTTGGAAAAATCGCGGGAATATCAAAAGAAAATTTACCTTTGTTTCATAGATTACACCAAGGCTTTCGATTGCGTTGAACACAACAAACTGTGGGTTTGTCTATCAGAAATGGGTATACCATCACACATAATTCGCTTAGTAAAAGCACTGTATGAAAATCAAGAGGCAACAGTACGGACTTTTTGCGGAGACACATTTTGGTTTGGAATCAATAGAGGTGTGCGTCAGGGCTGTTTTTGTCGCCGTCTTTATTTAATATGTACGCAGAAGCAGTATTGCAGAAGGTAGATACGATTGAATCAACTGTAGGTGTGAAAATTGGTGGGAGAAACATCAACAACCTGAGGTATGTGGATGATACCACTCTCCTCGCAGAGAGCAGAGAAGGTCTGGAACAGTTCATATTAAAGGTTAAAGAAGAAAGCGAAAAAGCTGGCTTGTTCCTCAACATTAAGAAAACCAAGATCATGACAACTGATATTGCTGAAACCAAAATCAGAATTGACAATGAAGATATTGAGACAGCCAACGATTTCGTCTTTCTTAGTTCTAAAATCGCCCGTGACAGAGAATCAGGACCAGAGATAAAATGGCAGATAGCAATGGGGCGCACTGCGATGACTGGCATGATGAAGATTTGGAAGAGTAAGGACATAAGCCTCGTTACCAAATGCAGGATAGTCAATGTGATAGTCTTCCCAATTGCCACATATGGATGCAAAAGTTGGACGCTAAAAAAGGTGGATAGAAGGAGAATCGACGCTTTCGAGCTTTGGTGTTGGAGACGCGTGTTACGAGTCCCGTGGACGGCTAAAGTTAACAATAGAGATGTGCTAGATCGCATAAAACCAAGTATTTCTCTTGAAGGGAAGATCACAAACAAAGGTTGTCATACTTTGGACATGTCATGCGAGCGAGTTCAATTGAGAAATTAATTATGCTAGGACAGGTCAGTGGAAAAGGAAGAAAGGTCGTCAAAGAGCGCATTGGCTTGATACTGTAAAATTTGACTCAACACTAGCATAGCGGATTTGAGGGAGGCAGTAAGAAATCGTGATACATGAAGACAGATAGTTCATAAAGTGTCCAAGAGTCGGCTTCGACTGAATGGATAACTCATCATCATCATCGTCAATGATTTATTCAATGAAACATGGAAATATTTATTTGTATGTATTTTATATTTGCGTGTCCACATTTAGACTATGTCATTGTAAATTTAATTTTAAATAATAAATATTTCTTTAGTCTTTCATTGATTGACAACTTAAGCTGTAGTAGGATAAATGTATGTAAGAAAATTCTTTCCCTTTTTTCTTAATTATAATTTAGTACCTGACATAATTCTTAATTTGGCATGCAAGTTAGTAATTAATTAGTAACTATAATGAGTATTCAAAATTAATTATTAAATTTATTAAAAAATTATCTATAGGACTTGATATAATAGATAAATTACTATTGTAATTTATAACATCTAATTTAATAGTGAGTAGGCAGAATAGTAAGTTTAGTTTCACTATCTGCTATAGACTTATTTTTTTATAGACTTTTAATGCAACTACATTCTTGGAACACTATTTTACAATGTATTATTTAATACGACAATGTCGTATTTAATTTTTAAATCACATTGGCGTAATTAAATTTTTATTTAAGCATTGCAATTATTGTAGATTGGATGAAGATTCGTCACCTGTGTGGCAGATATTCTATCGACAGAGCGATGCACTTAATTTCTGCAAAAGCTATCATACAGTATATCTCTGTCTAAAAATCTTAAGCTTATTTTTGATGCCTTTTTCTCTACCTCAAGGGATAGTACCACACACTGGCTGTTCAGCTAGGATTTGAACCAATGGTGTCTGCGTATTTGTGAAACGTGTTAGCTATTATGAAAATTCAGCAGTTATTAAATAATAATAATAATAAGGTTTAACGTCCGTTTCCTCATCCAAGGACGATGTCAGAGATGTACTAAAGCAGTATTGATATAGTTGCCTCCCTCTATTGTTGGATATCGAGTGCTAATATTATTAATTTTAGTCTATATACTGATATTAAACTTTTGTAGTTATTTTACTTAGAAGTATTTTTAAGATTGTTGAGATTTGCATGTGTCACATTACGCTAAACTGTTAAGCTTATCATTTTGAATTTGATTTAATTTTAAATCATTTTGAGTTCGATCTCATGCCAGTAAATTCACTTCCATTCAGTTATTGATAGTTACCTGCTATTAAGCATGGCGATCGACAAAGGTTTTGTGCTATTTTCTTTTATGTTAGCTTCTAGATAAAATTTTAACCATAGGCCTACTTTTGAGAACGACATCACACTCTAATGTTTAACCATAGATCATAGGGTCTGTTTAACTCAGATTTACTATTTAAAATATTTAGTGAAGCCTGTAATTGTTAATGATTAAAAAAAAAAAAAAAAATTGAACACATTATAGTGAAATTATCATCCTTGATTATATCCATCACTGTTAATATGATACATTTGTCCATTGAGCAGTTTAACCAATTATCCATTATACCATTAGACCTATCTTTGCTATGTATATTAATGTCCAAGATTTTAGTCTCTGATCAGCTGTACCGAGAATTGATCCCATGACCTCAGGGACAGCCATTTTAAATTACATGACGTTACCCAATGCGCACACTTGCTGCGCCATTTGGACATTCTGATATGTTTATTTTACAGAATAAACTGCATGTTTTCTCCTACGAGAGTGAGTCGTTCTTTGAGAGTAGAGGTCAGAGAATGTTTCTAGTTTGTTCTTATCAGCAGTTCTTTCACTACTACAGGTACAGTTACCGATATAAATAACTCTCAGTTTCTCTACATGTCTGTTTATGTAACTTCACTGAAATTATTTTTTTCTTATTGATGCTTATTTTCAGATTAAGCTAGTTTTTATTTTTAGTTAATTAATTGTTTAGGCTGTACTGTTTATTATATACAGTGTCTTGCTCATTTTTCTGTATCTTTTAAATGATTACCGGTCTGAATTGAATTTGGTGTTTAATTTCTCTTTAGAATTGCAAAGTTAATGTTTAAGTGTTAGTTAGTATAGAAAATTTTTCAGTTACGTCTCTTCTGCAATGGGCCATATTGGGTATCTCTCTCTCTTACAGCACTGCCTATTGACAGGTTCATGGCATGTAACTCTTCCACATATTTCTGTCCTCTTCTTTTTCTTCATATCATAATACAAATTAGATATCATATGAAATCATTCAGCATCTTAAGTCTCAGTTTTCCTCTAACCTTCTTTCCTTCAGTTCTTCCTGAAATTAATTCTTTTAGTAGGAGTTAATTCCCTCTCAGGATATGACCCATCCAGTTCTACAGTTTCAAGTAGAAGCTTTGTAAATTTACCCTGTATATACAATTTTGCTGATTTCAGCAAGCTGTTGCCAATACAGAGACATCATTATGAAGTCATACCAGAGGGTATGTGGTTGTTCTTAATTCCTACTGTTTATTTTGACGTCCCTGACATCATCCATGTATGAGGAAACGGACGTTAAACCTTTATTATTATTATTATATCATATTAGTGATATACAACCTATTCAGACATATAGTTAGCATTTTGTTCTTTTGTAAAAAATTATTTATAATAAAATTATTTATTCATTAAGATCATTAGGTATAACCTCTGGCTCGGGCATATGTTGAAATATTTAGTGTAATATAGTGTTAAATTGTGATTACACAGAATCTCCATGTCACTTGTACCTGGATTTAGAGTTTGATAAAAGTCTGAATGAAGAATGCGACGGTGAATCAATGGTGGAACTTTTAATTAAGGTCTGAATTCATTTTTATGATTTTCAGATTAGTATGAGTAGACTAGAAACTGGTCTAAGCGGCTGTATCCTCATCCAAAGTTTTCTCAATACAGAAACAATTTGCAGGAAACCCTCCTGTGTTGGATAAGAGAGGAGAACCTGAAGGGTTTCAGTTTGGTAATTTAAAAGATAGTTTATTAGTACCTGTGCTCATACCTTCAGATTTGTGCCCAAACCTGCTGCTGAAAGTGGAAATTGAAGCTAAACTCCATGTGAAAGCTTGGAATGAAACAAGCACCATATAGCGTAGACTTAAAAACAAAATCCTTGATTATAACTATTAACATTTCTGGCATGTCGAGTACGATGGTATAAGAAGAACGAAGCTTTTGTAAGAGTGATATCCCTTACTTGAGATTTAGATTCCTTTACATAAGTTTTAGGTTTTAGGATTTATAAATTGCTTTTGAGACATTATTTTTTAGTCAAAGTGGGAGAAATTGTAAAGCTTAAACTTTTCTTTATATCCCTTTATCTTTAAACTGGTTTTCTGGATTTTCGAGTTTGCATCTTTTTATAGATCTTCTTTTTGCTCACCCTCTTGAATTTTTCTCAATAGTGCTCGGTGTTATCATAGATGACAATAGCACTGTAATTGTTATTTTCGTTATATTACATTATTGTTATGTTAAACACATGGCATTTGTATCTGTAGTATATAAACTATTGGCTGAAGAAACGTTATGACGTCATCTGCTCAATGTCGGATATTCTAATTCTGGACTCAAGGTTAAATGTTGCTTATTGATTGGTTTGACAAAAAATAATACATATTAATTGAGAACCATTATCGTACTTCAGTTACTCTATGGCCACGGTATCCAAAGAGATGGAGTTGGCTTTAATAGATTTAGTAATGTAATCATGTATTGTTGGGTGGAACCCGACTTCAGCAGCTTTACGAGCTCATGTTGCCATTTTTACCCTTTTTATGCATATCGTTCCACATACTTTCCATATGGGATATCCAATAGCCAGCTGAACAAATATTAATTTCATTTGAGGCGAACAAGCCTCTTTTCTTTCGGGGCTAACTGTTCGATTATATTTATTCCTTTTATACATTTTCAATAATATTCACTAATGTACATTGATTGAGATTGGTGATGGTGATTGGTGATGTCATGATGTAGTATTTATCTAGTAATATGCACGTATATACATTGATTGAGATTGGTATATGTGTCCTGATGTAGTATTTATACAGTAAGAACAGTATGTACATTGAATGAGACAGGTATATATGTTCTGATGTAGTAGTTAAACAGTAATATACACGTATATACATTGATTGAAATTTGTTTTTGTCATGATGTAGTATTTAAATTGTAATATGTACTTATGTACATTGATTGAGATTGGTGTATTATGTTCTGATGTAGTATTTATGCAGTAAGAACAGTATGTACATTGAATGAGACAGGTATATATGTTCTGATGTAGTAGTTAAACAGTAATATGCACGTATATACATTGATTGAAATTTATTTTTGTCATGATGTAGTATTTAAATTGTAATATGCACTTATGTACATTGATTGAGATGGTGTATTATGTTCTGATGTAGTATTTATGCAGTAGTATACACGTATGTACTATGTACATTGATTGAGATTGGTGTATTATGTTCTGATGTAGTATTTATGCAGTAGTATACACGTATGTACTATGTACATTGATTGAGATTGGTGTATTATGTTCTGATGTAGTATTTATGCAGTAGTATACACGTATGTACTATGTACATTGATTGAGATTGGTGTATTATGTTCTGATGTAGTATTTATGCAGTAGTATACACGTATGTACTATGTACATTGATTGAGATTGGTGTATTATGTTCTGATGTAGTATTTATGCAGTAGTATACACGTATGTACTATGTACATTGATTGAGATTGGTGTATTATGTTCTGATGTAGTATTTATGCAGTAGTATACACGTATGTACTATGTACATTGATTGAGATTGGTGTATTATGTTCTGATGTAGTATTTATGCAGTAGTATACACGTATGTACTATGTACATTGATTGAGATTGGTATATTATGTTCTGATGTAGTATTTATGCAGTAGTATACACGTATGTACTATGTACATTGATTGGTGTATGTGTCATGATTCTTGTATTGCAGCTCTGAACAGAAGTTTAGTCAACACGTAATTTTCCACCTCCAGAATTGTGCATTCGTTAATAATATAACTGCAGGTTGGTGTTTAAAATTTAAGTTTAAGTTTAGAATCATGCACATGGACTGTTGTGATGGTTTAACATGAAATGTTATCATACACTGAAGTGAAACAAAGACTTTTGAATTATCTAAAATCTGTTCTTTTTGCTCGCTGGCTTGATTTAGTCTCAATAGTGCTCGATGTTGTAATGGATGACTGTAGCACTCTAGTTATTGCTATTGTTAATACTGTTCTTGATGCTTATTATAATAAGTAATACTGTTAGTGATTTCTTATTTCAAATGCTTTCATTGATTCTATTGGTTTCTAAATCTAGTTTTTTGGATTTTACTAATCGTTATTGCACGTTGTTAACGTTGTAGGATACTTCATGAAGTACCTATACAGTCAGTAGTTAACGTTGTAGGATACTTCATGAAGTACCTCTACTGTCAGTTATTGCACGTTGTTAACGTTGTAGGATACTTCATGAAGTACCTCTACAGTCAGTTGTTGCACGTTGTTAACGTTGTAGGATACTTCATGAAGTACCTCTACAGTCAGTTGTTGCGTGACGTTGTCGTCCTCAAGTCTAACAGTCCGAGCCAGTCTCAGTCCTTCTCAGAGCACACCGTCGATCAGTCAGAGCATCATGGGTTGACTGCTGGGCAGCTCTCCTGTTTACTGGTCAATCATAAGAGTGGGCGAAGAGATTTCTTCTGTGATCTGGGTATGAGGAAGTTATTGTTCTCTCTTTAGACTCTAAATTCTTGAAATTTGTAGCTATTGTTTGTAAGTACTGAATATAACAGATTAAAATGTGTAGATATTTCAATATCATTCGGAATGTACTATTGCATGCATTTAATAATTATAACCGTGTATTTATTGTGCAATTTTGCTGCTTAAAGAAGCGTCATTTACATTCTAGCATTAACTATTTGATATTGAATCGCTAGCTTGGAAAATAAGTTGCATTTTGTAGGCCTTCATTATTGTAACATAAGCAGAAACAATTAAGCTGAACAGTTAAGTGGACGTCAAGCCTTTGCTTTTAGTATTTTTACACGTAGACCTTTCTTTTGCAGGCGTATATACAAGAAATAGAAATTTTCGACTGTATCACTCGTCTAAGTTGGGTAAGAACCGGCCTCTAGTTCTAGCGGCTGGGTGTCGATCCTCGGTGGAGACGACAGGGGGGAGGGGGGAGAGGGGTGAGGGGAGGGGTGGGAACGGAGAGATAAACGAACAAATATTTCTGCTCTCTCTTGTTACAAATGTCAGGTTTGGTATTCGTTTTGTCTTTCTGCTCATAACTTTTGCACTATTATTATGCTTTATGCTTAGTAGGTGCATTGTTCCTATCCTGTGGTTTCCCTGTCACTGACTTGCTATCGAGCAGGAAACTGACGTTAAATTTGACTTTAATTTTGGCTTTATTGTTTTTACTATTTTTTAATCTTTGAATGAAGGATTGTTATGTGAATGCTAAGATAAAAATTGCAATTTAAAGATAAATCGTTGACATATTGAAGTAGACCTATGTATGATTAGAATTCAATATAAACTATGTACATGTATAACAAAATATTCCAAGAAACAAGCAAATGAAACATCTTTTTATAGTACATTAGTGCATAAGATTTAATGTTAATAGCTTATATGTTTTGGCTGATTGATTGCTATCCTCATGCGTTCTTATCTATTCTGATCTTTAATTCATTTTCAAGCAAGTCTTGAAACAGATCTAACGTTTATTTTTTTCTTCAATTTTTCAATTGTAATTCAAGTGTATGTTCGTCAGAAAGGGCATTCGGTCGGTGAGCGCCTAGGCTCCAGAAATCTCTACAAAACTTAAGCGAATGAATAAACTTAGAAAGTCTAGTCGTATCCCGACCCTAGTTACACTGGGATTTAAGGGAAGATGATGATTTAATGTGTTTGTTCGATGTATGTTGTTATTAAAGGGAATCAGCTGATCATGTTTTGTTGAGCTTTGAATCAGCTGAAGAAAGCTGTAGCAGAATAACTCAAGAAACTGCATTGAGGTCTCATTGTGAAGGTACGTCGATGTATCATACATTGGTTCAGTGGTACGGACTGGGGCAAAAATATAATCCCCTACCGAAATCGCAATAACTTTAAGAAAACTCAAAATATCTCTACGAAATTTACGGAACTTCTAGGGAAGGAATTTCTGCGTATATCCTGCAAATTTGATGAAAATCTATTGAGCGTGAAAAAAATTAAAGCGTTTCTACGAAAAAAGTGCAAAATCAGTTTTAACAAGCCTATTTTTACCAAAAGTCTTAATAACATGGACAAAGCTCACAATAGTTTTACAAAATTTTTGGAGCTTCCAGAGGAGGAATTTCTACATATATCCTGCAAATTTGGTGAAAATATATTCAGAAGTAACAAAAATACAGCGTTTCTTCGAAAAAAATGTTAAAATCAATTTTAACATGGCTTATTTAAACAATAGTACCGGACATTTTCTTCAAAATTTAGAAATAATTTTAGAAAAAGAACGAATTTTAAGCATCTTTTATTGGAGTAGCTAACAAGGTAGTGCAGGCTTAAACTCCACCACTTAAGTAAAAGGCCCATTTCAGGGTCGTTATTTTCTTTATAAGGAACGACTGACAATTCGGAAAGCCTTGTTAAAATTGATTTTAGCACTTTTCTCGTAGAAATGCTGTAATTTCGTAACTACTGAAAATATTTTCATCAAATTTGCAGGATATACGCAGAAATTCCTCCCCTAGAAGCTCCGTAAATTTCGTAGAGATATTTTGAGTTTTCTTAAAGTAATTGAGATTTCTGTAGGGGATTATTTTTTTTTGCCCCAGTCTGTATAACTAAGCTTGGTGTAACAGTGAGTTGTGTTTAAATCATAGTTTATAATGTCTTGCTAACTGAGAAATTTGAATACAACTGAAAAACAATTCATTCAGTGTAAAAATAGTCACTAATTTCAACCTTAAACTATATATTGGATTGATCGCAATATTGTATAGCGAACTCATATGTGTGAAATATACATGTAATGTAAATAATCACTATAGTTCACATCTATAATAAATCTACTAGAAGTGAATTTCTGAAGCGTTGCTCTATGTAAAATGCCAGGGTACTTCTAAACGTCAAGGAATAGTCAAATGGCAACACCAGATCTTAAACCGTGCAATCCTTATTGCAACGGTAAAGGTCTTTCGTCCGCTGCCATATGTTCGTCAGTCGTCTCTTTAGAATGCAGTTGTCTCTAGTTTCAATTATATTTCAATTATTCAAATTTAATTATTCAAATTCAAAATACATTCAATTTACCTATCCTCATATCCTGCGTTAACAAGATTATTTCGTATCTATTGTTTGTAGACTGGATGTCTGGATACAAAGCCTCGCCGTTTCCTGCGGTGGATGAATTCATAGAGGCTAGGATCAGGACGGCTGGTGTCGAGGGTTCCATACGCCGCTGGATGTACCGGAGCGACAGGATGCAGATATCATACGACGTCAACAAGTACCGGTGGTGTGAGAACATCCGGCGACATCATAAGAGCAACAACATCATGTAATTACACTATGTTGAACAATAGTATTATGAAAATTAATTATATTATGTTGATTAACAGTTTTATGTAAATTAATTATATTATGTTGATAAATAGTATTATATAAATTAATTATATTATGTTGATTAATAGTTTTATGTAAATTAATTATATTATGTTGATTAATAGTATTATATAAATTAATTATATTATGTTGATTAATGCTATTATGTAGAGTACTTATATTATGTTGTTGGTTGATAGTATTACACTCTGTTGAACATTAGTATTAATTTATATTATGTTGATTAATGCTATTATGTAAATTAATTATATTATGTTGATTAATACTACTATATAAAATTTGAGACAGTCTATTCCTATCCTGACCCTAGTTAAACTGGGATTCAAGGGAAGATGATGATGATGAATACTATTATATGTATTTATTATATTATGTTGATTAATATTACTATGTAAATTAATTATGTTGTGTCGATTAATACTGTGAATTTATGAATTAGAATTTACATACTATTTGCAATAATATGTAAATTCTCATTTCTCGCTTATTTTTATGAATGCATTTAATGCTATTTTATTATATTTTGGATCTTTTAATATGTAATTAATATTAAATGCAATTTTGTAAATTGAATGACAGTAATTTTTTGGCTTTTAAATTGCGCATTAGTAAAACTACCATGTAAAGAAGTTGACGCTATTACTGAAAGATGATGCAGGAAATCACATAACTAAGTGTTATAGCATTAATAATAGTGCCAGTTTAGCCATTCCCTAACCATTTTATGTATTTTTATTTTCTTGTCGGAATTCTTGTTGAAAGGAATGGCACATTTAACAAGAATAGGAAAATTACCCTATTTAAGAGACCGAATTATGCATGGTACTATAGTGCGACAGTGTAACTGTGTAACGTGCTAACCCTGCACTGTTATGTTATATTATGCTATTAGTCAGATTAGAATCCACATATAGTTGGCAACCAAGAGATGTCAAGTTCAGCATCAAAGGCTGAGATCCGATTTTACTCAGTCATCGGTCTATCATGATTTTATGGATTAGGAGCCTTTATGATCTTTTATAAGGGCGTTTGGTTGTTGAGCGCCTAGACCCCAGAAATTGCTACAAAATTTTCTAAAACGAATAGAAGAAATTTAATATGGTATGGAACAGAGAGGAGTGGAGAAGGTCCATTCGAATCCCGACCCTAGTTAAACTGGGATTAAATTGAAGATGATGATGATGATGATGATTAGGATAGGGTTCCCGGCATTATTGATTAAGTTGCAGAAGCTAATTATTGATTTACCTACTAGCTATACTATAGTATCTAATTTTAAATATCGTCCGAATTTCATTTATTATTGCAGACTTGTGGTTGATCTGAACACGTGCATGTATTATCAGAAATGCTTTGACCCGGACTGTAGAGCCGTCAACTTCAAGTCACTAGGTGTGTGCTCAAATCTGACTCAATACTTACTGTGGATTATTGATTTTATCACTGTATATATGTCGCTTCATTTCTGGGTAACATGTAATCTCATATCATGTTGTCTGGATTTTAGTAGGCTATATGTTCTGTTTCAAAGTAACTATTATTAAAAGAAAAAAGGCGAACAAGCTAAGTTTAGCGTCAAAGCTAAAAAGAAGTTATGTAACGCCAAGTTTAACGTCAGTTTCCTGCACGATAGCATGTATGTGACGGAGAAAGGAGTAGATTTGAACCCTACTCCTTACACCTACAAATCCGCTATCAATATTCCATTGGCTGAGCCCTGGTCAGGAATCTGTCACTGCTGGATCGAGCACTGAATTTGAACCATGAACCTACAACACTCTACAGGCACCCAACTGGTCATGCTACTGCTCAGTCACATTACTTATTGTTATTAATTGCGTCTGATTTCTAAGATTCGTTTATTGACACCGTATATTGTGTAGGAGTTGACGGGTTGTTGCATTTGTTTGTGGCTAAATGGTTAAGTTCAGTGATATTTCGCTGAATGTTTGGCGCGAATGATCAAGTTAAAATTCCCTGTAAAGTCTATCTGTGAAATTAGAATTACAGTGGATCATGTACCGCTTGTAACTCATTGAATTGGTGAAATTACTATATGTATGTGACCGCTACGAAAAATTGCACGATGAGTACTAGCCTGTTTTGAATTAGTTGGAAGTTGTAATCTCTATTTACTTAAATTATTATCAATTACTTTCTGTAACGTTTAATTTATGTTCTTTTGCTTTATGCTCTGAATTAGACAAAACTTTTGCATTTCCTATCTTATCGTCTATATATTCAGATTGTTTACTATTGAGATGCTGTCATGAACGACGGTATGTTTTTGAATTGTTCTTGTAGAGAGACCGTTGCCTGAGAGTTGCGTGAGGAGTCTGGAAGGTTTCAGAAGCAGCATGCTAGATGAGCTGTCAGACTCACAGCTGCTTGAAGCTGCTGTAGACACAGACTCGCAGCTGCTTAAAGCTGCTGTAGACACAGACTCGCTGCTGCTTGAAGCTGCTGTAGACACAGACTCGCTGCTGCTTGAAGCAGCTGTAGGCACAGACTCGCAGCTGCTTGAAGCTGCTGTAGAAACAGACTCGCATCTACCTGCAGGTGCTGTAGTTTCGGACTTAGATCTACTTAAAGATGCTGTAACAGACTCAGAGCTGCTTGAAGCTGCTGTAGACAGAGACTCGCAGCTGTGGAACACATCAGATAGTAAGATAGAAGAGCTGTTGATAGCTGAGGACCGATTGTCTGATAGTGTATTGCTTAACGCTGTCTCTCAGCTAGAGTCACTTCAGCTTCCGACTTAGTCTCTCTAACTCTCTCTCTCTCTCTCTCTCTGGATGGATGGATGGATGGAGCCAGTGGCGATGTGGGTGTGAATATTCGACTGCGGATCAGTATGTGCGGGTTTCAAGTCCTGTGCTCGCCCGTCACTGACATCGCTTTCGAGTCAGGAAACTAACGTTAACATTACCTTTACCAGCTTTTTTCTCTCTCTTTTTCTCTCTCTCTCTCTGCTGCATCAATGGTTTGTGGGTTAAGCGTCCTGATTGACGATCCAAGGAGCCTACGGAGGTCGGAGGTTTGACCCAAGAATCATCTGAAGATGATGATGATGTGATTTTCTGTAGGTTGATGATATTATAGTAAGCAGGCTAATCAGACTTAACTTTTTATATGTCGAGTTGTCAAATGACAACCTGACCGTGCCGAAACCTGATGCTTTCTTAGTCTCCTATCTGTTATGCTTACTCTTTACCTATTTTCGTAAAATCATGGATTTGTAACTTGTAATTGTATCATAATGTTCAAGGTTTTTCTGCAGAAATCTAGATTGTGTATATTTTGACATTTAAATCTTCCGCCTTTCTCTCTGTGCATGACACAAGCAATTAAGAATTACTATTCACAGTACGCTTGCCTAATAGACAATCGTACTGTAAAGCGTATTAAAGTCAATTATAATAACTGTAGGCCTATCTACTGCTATTTCACAATTATTCAACTTTAACATACAACTATCTCTCTCTCTCTCTCTCTCTCTCTCTCTCTCTCTCTCTCTCTGGATGGATGGATGGATGGATGGAGCCAGTGGCGATGTGGGTGTGAATATTCGACTGCGGATCAGTATGTGCGGGTTTCAAGTCCTGTGCTGGCACAGTACGTATTTCAAAATGTAAATTAAACGAATGGAATAATCCAAATAGGGGATTGACTGATGATATGATGTAGAACAGAGAGGATTTTTCGAGACAGTCTATTCGTATCCCGACCCTAGTTAAATAGGGATTCTAGGGAAAATGATGATGATTTCAAAATATGTAAAACAATAATTTATATTTTTTAAATTTATATATAGATCTTTTATAATATGTAGTTGTAGCTCTAAACACGTAGTAAACATAATGGGGTATTGGTAGGAGAAAAAGGGAGGGGTGTGTGCTTATATTGACGGCTGGCAATTTTCAATATATTCGCATATATTTATTATGTATTTCTTCATTTTTTTTATCAGAATGGCAGTAAAAAATTACAAAAATATATATTTCAATTACTTATCAAATGACGGTAAAAAATATGTCTTAATTTACATTTAATATATGTCTAGATAGAATATCTAGAGATGATATATTACATTTTAGGATTATACTACATTGTAGTTGCCTTCCGCAAAACCGTCAAGTTTATGATTGCATGGTGGCGCCTCCAACGAATGAAAAAATACATAGGGTGATTTTTCAAAATAAACACCTTTTATAAAGGTCTATATATGTATGCACTAACAATTCTCAATGCGGTGGGTAAAAGTAAATTCTCAAAGCAGTGGGTAAATAGCAGTAGTTGTGTTTGCCTTAAGCCTTTCTTAAACTTCTCTGAATATTTTGAAATCTTTTAGAAATTTGGCCTATCCCAAGGACCAGAACCGAATATTATTCTGATATTTGTGAACTAGCTGTAAAGCCCGTCATCTGACGGGCTGTGCCCCGTTAGTGGTGCGGAG
This sequence comes from Enchytraeus crypticus, assembly GCA_905160935.1. Classification (NCBI taxonomy): domain Eukaryota; kingdom Metazoa; phylum Annelida; class Clitellata; order Enchytraeida; family Enchytraeidae; genus Enchytraeus; species Enchytraeus crypticus. The sequence goes on from CAJHZI010000040.1 coordinate 91,407, forward strand.
ACTTGCTTCCTCCAAAGCCCCCGGTGCGATTTGGGTATAATCTAGACCCCTACAAATTTTCAGACAACTAAAATTTCCTAGACAAATAGAAATTTTCTTTAAAAAATTTAATAAAACGTAAGATTATAGAAAGTTCATAGCGAAAGTGAGAATCCACGAAAAACCTTAGGCTGACTCTCTGTCGCTGTAGGCACTGTTTGATTACTGACATTAAAAGCGCTATCGTCGCTATGTACAGTAAATGATTCATAGAATTACGCGGCCGAGTACAACTTATATCGATGTGCAGTAAAACTGTCCACAAGTTCTTGCTGCTTCAAAGCTGTACACCTGCTGGTAGCTACTGTTACTGTTATTGTACTTTGTTGTCGTCTGGCGATTGGCGCGTGGTTAAAACCCCGTAAACGTTCCGAACGTCACTATTTGAAGAAACGACTATCAAACCGCTCGGGTTTAAACTTTTGTTCAGGCAATGCTTATTTAAGGAACTATGCCGGTAGGCCTAGTTATAGCAGATAAACTGTTTCACGTATGCGTATTAATGAGATCACATTTATTTTTTAAATTAAAAATCAGTTTTAATGCTTTGTTTCGCTACTTTACTTAGGCGACTGTAACATGATTTCAAACTCTGTTTAAATATCTTTAGTACTTTGTTTTCAGTTTATGCATCGATATTTCTGATATAGGGCCTATAGGCTGAGGAGGCCTATCTTACAAACAATCGGATATGACTTTTAAAATAAAAGTTAAAGGCAAGAACTCGAGACAAATTAGAGGACCATAAAGTTAAGACAGTAATGATTATAATAATGGCTTAGCGTTTACTCATTCCAAGAAGATGATGATGTCGAGAAGCATAAAATACATCACTTCTAGCATTGGATTATATTATTGATTGCATTAAAGAACTATGATAAATTTCAATTAAGAGATAGAAATGAACACAATTAATTTTCTCCATGTTTCTGACTCGCAGTTTGCAAATAACATCCCGAATAGTTCAGCTACCAGGCCTACTGTATAAAAACAAAAGACAAGATGCAATTACATGCTGTTATGATAGAACACTTTCTGGCTTAATAATAAAATCACCGGACACATGTTACATTGCATATGTATTCTCGTATTAAGCATTCATTACGCAAATAGACTGCAGATGATAGACTCAGATGTTTGGATTTCAGTTCTAAATTATATCCAGGCCTTAGGCATAAAATTCAACGGCATAACAAATAATCAGATAAGCTAGAAGCTTCAGCGCTCTCTTCAATGCTTGCGGAGTTTTGCGTATTTCAAGAACAATTCAAACGCAAATTTAAGAGAATACACAGAATTATCACCCACAGGGACTTCATATCACAAGAGAAGTGTGATACAACAAATGCTACCTGTCGACAGAAAAGTGCGGCGACGATTAAAACTGACCCGACGATCATTAGAGCTCTCATTAAACCGCGAGTGATACGACTCCAACTAACTTCATACAAGCAAGACAGACAAAATAAGACCATTAGTCAAAACACGTCTAAAGTAATTGAAAAAAGCTTGGAAGAAACCTTTTAAAATCATTAAAACCTTACCAATAAAAACACACGTGTAATGAACACGGCAGAAATTTAAAAACTAAATGAACACGTAAGTGATACTGGCACTGCTATGTCAATTATGAGTGACTATGAAATACTAAAAATTCATCTGTTGTATCAAAATGTTTGTTATTATTTGTTTTCTTTTAAAATTAAAAGTCTGCCGTTACAACAATTACCCGAGCGATCTCGAGAATGAACATACATATTACTGTCTTACTAGGATAGCAAAAATAGAAACTACTTGAATTTAAAGCATTTCAGACGGCAGTCCACAGAATCTAAACAAATATTACATTATCTCAAACTTTTATTCCACCGTCACGTGACAAAAATGGACATCCACATTTCTGTTCAAAGTGTACTTCACGCTCACTGAAGAACACCTCACAGCCCACCACGTCATCTCAACGTTAGGGTTATCTATCTTACCACAACGCAGTCGTTAGCCTCTTGAGCGCTTTCTCATAGCTTTCCAGAGCCCCTATTTAAGTTGCACATATTTGCCCTTATAACACCACCAGTAAACCCGTTTAATCTCCTTTAGTCCAAACATAATACGTTACGTCGATACATACGTGTATATAACATGTAACGTTACACTGGTTTCTTACGTGAACATTAGACTTAGATAAGATTTCTCAATTAACATCAGAGCTTCCAAATCAGTTCAAAACAGAAGTCAGTTAGAGAAAAGACGGTCATTTAACGCTCTGCAATAAATTTAATCTGTTCGACTTTTCGGAGAAACAGACGATTTCTTATCGTCTTTAGATTTCTTACATTTCTTCAATACTGGTTGTTGCTCTTCGTTCACCTTACTCTCTGAACAGAAAAATTAAATCAATCACATCAATCATTCAATTAATTAGCTAATTCAACCAAGCAATCAATTATAATTATATTATGCAAGAGTAAAGACTATATTAATCAAGAATCAATCAGAAATATTTAAAAGCGTTCCTAAAAGAGGCAAGTACGCAGACATTTGAAAATGTGTGCACACATGCATAAATTAAGAAATAGAAGAGACGTTTGTTCTAATACCGCTTAACATGTCAGTTTTCCATATGACTTCATAGTTCTGAGAGCTTCGGCAATTAAATTATATTTTTACAGAATTATAATGCATAGGTACCAAATTTACCAATTTCTTGTGTTGTATTCTTTGCTTCGTCTTTTGACAATTTCTGCTTAGCTGCCTTCTCAGTTTTTAACTTGCACTTTGCAGTAGTGTTTGACTCTGTTGATTCTGAGCTACCACTCGGACTCTGCACTTCACCCAATACTTTCACCTTCTTCTTTCCAGTGCTACTATCTGCAAACATCATCATCATCATCATCATCATCACCATCATCACCATCATCATCATTATCATCATTATCATCATCATCATCATCATATCATCATCATATCATCATCATATCATCATCATCATTGTAGTCATCATCATCATATCATCATCATCATTATCATCATCATCTTCCCTTAAATCACAGTTTAACTAGGACCTGATACGAACGGACCATCAATTGAACATCAGTAATATATAAACTTAATATTCTCCTTGCAGAATCAAACCTTTGAAACCACGGCGGTTGACATATCGTTGACAAACAGAATTTTCCAATCACATCGAGAATCCGACCAATTAAAACGGCAATTTATTGAAAAGGTTATTTCTTTGGTTAAAATTTATTTATTTGCTACGCCATATGTACAACATTTCTATTAATTTCCAGGAATCCATGAAAAATCGCACCAATAATGATATTATCATTCTGTTCCATTTTAACTCTGCTGGCACGAAAGAATGATAGGCCTACAGAACTATACGTGAAATCGATCCAAGAAAAACTCCAAATCTCTAGAAAAACTCTGTTCATTGACGTCATGCTTACTAGTGGGTGATACAGAGAACTTTTGTATGAGATGTTTTATAGCAGTGCAAGCAGCTCACTACATAGACAGATATTGTAAAAATTCAGACATAAGGAAAATGATTAGATGACTAGATGATATAGAAAATAATAACGTAAGTCTATGATTAAGAAATTATAAAAAATATACCCACAGCTGATACGCAATGAAATAAAATCTTATACAATATTAGGCAATATATATGTTCATATTAAATCATATTAAATGGGTATTAAGAGGTCATTGATGTAATTATAATCAGATAGGAGATAGGATTAATGAGCCATCAAATCTAACAGTGTTCATTAAAACATATAATTACATTAATTCTATTAGTTTAATATGTGTCTCTTTCTCGTACAATAATATAATTATAATCAGTAACTCTGTACCGCACCATATTGCATTTATTATTTAATATACATATAATTTTAATTAAAAAATTAGTAAAATAAACGGCTGGAGATAGATAAACTATATAAACTATAAATAATATAAAATAAGTTAGATCAATAACATAAATAAATCAGTCTACGAAAGTACAAGATTTAATGAGTTACTGAATTGTAAGTGCAACAAACTAGGTAATTTATTCTTCGCATTGTCCCGTGTTGGAATAGCGAGATCAACGATTATCGTTCGTCCATTTAGTTTCGCACCATTCATGATCTCTCTATCAGCTAGGGCAAGCTCAGGCGTATCATACGAGACAAATGCATAACTGAAACACAAATCACATTATACAACATCATCTTTGATCAGCGGACCGGCATAGTTTACGATCTAATTTTTCCCTCCAAAAATTTAATTTGAAAGCGGTCTTGAGTGAATCAGTCAGTAGTCATATGTGTTGTGAGGACTTTCCAGACACCATTCTAGGATGAGGAAATTGACGTCAATAAGTAATTTTGTAAATGGATGTCACAGAAGATCAATAAATAGTTTCAGTATGCGATTCAGTGGACCCTGGTTAACAAATGCATTCATTATAAGCGTCTATGTACCAATTGGATGGACGAGTTAGCAGCTTAATTGTCTCATATACAGGAGGGTCCAGAATTGAACCCATCTTTAGGAGTATCCTTGAAAGATGAAATAGTTGATGAAATACTCTTACAGCTTTTGAACTGAAAGTGCTATAATATATGTAACTGAATTGTCTAAAACTACACTTTCTATTGCTATAGCTTAGCATCTAGCAATTTTAACATAAAAATTCATGAACTACAGATGTTTTAAAACTGGCATATTATTGAAAAGAAATAAGTAAAATATTATGTTTCATACAATGGAAGTCCGGCGTTACTATGTTGTGTCTGCGACACTGAATAATAGACCAACCGTTAACTGTACGTGTTGTATGGAGTGACAAACCATAAACTGAGGAAGGCAATAGAGAACCACCTCAAAAGTCACATTTTCAGCAAGAAAGGTGTGAAAAAGGCAGAGCCTTTTGTAAAAGGCTTAACTTCTTGATCTATTGAGTGCTCTATATGCAGCGTGAAATCAGACTAAGTATAGCTATCTACCATGGACCTACCACTTGGCAGAACACAAGACATAGAAGCAACTGAAGTAACATTTGTACAATTGAAAATCAAATAGGCAAATGCAATTCAAAATAAAATTCTATAGAAACAGAGTCAAACAATATTTTTCAGTAGACTGACTTTCTGGGTTTGAGAGAATTTGTCGTTGAGACAAGGCTAACAGAACTGCTGTTGACAAACGCTTTCTTAATGACCTCCTCCGTCAGATCAGGAGACAAATGTTTCACAAATAGCGTCCGCCTAGGATCATCTACAAACATTTACAATTTATAGTTCTAATAAAAGCTAATATTAACTTTAGTTTCCTAACTTGAACGAAGACATATTCTACAACTCTATACACGCTTATTACACTAAAAACGTGTTATTACATTTGGGCTCAGTTATTTCTCTCCTCTCTTTCTCTTTCATTCTCCCGTGCACTTTTCAAAATGAAAAATTCAAGGTACATATTTCTACTTTGTGTGTTTTTAAGATCATCATTTAACGCTCCATACACCAGCAAGGTGATTCCATCACAAAAGTTATATTATATATCAAACAGTGCGTAGCATTCAGCTTTAAACTACATGTATACTACACAATCCCATGACAAACCATAACGAGAGACATTAGTGAACATATATAATGTTTTGGCTCCGTTCCGAACTAACCCAACAGACAGATGATAATAATAATTGTCATAATATTATGATGATTGTCATTATCGTCAATATTAGCGATTAATTATATTTATCAACTCTTAATATATGTGTTCACTTCTGTCTGCACTACACTTCAGGTTTCTTTGACCCAAGATTAGAAGCAATTCAAGAGTTCTACATTAAATATCTGCCCTATGGAAGGTTAGAATTAAAGATGAAATGCAATCAATTATCGGTATCTATTCAAAAATATAATTACAAGTCAGAAGTAATAATCAACAACAAAGTTAACTAATTAGTCTCACAATCAGTAAAGTAATGGCTTAGATAGCCTACTTTAACTTCACATTATACATAGAAACCTAGTTGATTTTGACTCTGTAATCCTTTAAGACTCTTTTCTCCCACGTAATCCAGCACTATAGCTTGACCACCCAGCAAAGATCCTTGCTTAGCTGCCAGGACCTCATCCGCCTCCTCTTCTGTCTTAAACTCCACGTAGCCATATCTGCGTGCACGTTAAATATTCAAAATGAAACTAAATGAATCTAAATGAGAGAACCATGATCATTTAATTGTAACTGAATCAAAATATACACAAAGTGCATACAACTAGACAGAATGCAAATAAAACGGCCGTCAGAAAGAGCACAATTGAGCTCTATCTAGCTGACTACCGGAAACACAGAAACATAGCAACATAAGATCGTAGAAAAATTGGAGATAAAAAATATAGATAATGAAAATAGCATTGAATTGTAAAGGGCAAAACATTACGGACTACTTAAAGCAGAAACTAAAGATTAGTAAAGCTAAAAGTGCACTAAAATTAAAACCGGATTCAACGTTCTGCAAGGTACTTGGTTGCAAGCTAAGATCAGGGGTTCAATTATGTAATTACAAGTAAAACTATAAGCTTCAATCCCGTAATGGATATAGGGATAAACAATGGCGTAATAAATATTTTTTCGACATAAGATTGGTAATAGATCTCTTCTATGATAGAGCATACCTCTAACACTATTAATTTTAGATATAATATAGTGAATACGTTGTTTAAGGAAAAGTCCTTCATCAATATAAATTCCTAGAAATTTAATATGATTGACTCTATTAATAACCATACCATTAACAATATGCAAATTAATAATATGCAAATTAGAAGACTTAATTAAATCAACGTCATCAGTATTAGGGTAAAATAAAATATAAGCAGACTTATCATAATTAATGCTTAATAAGTTGCAACTAAACCAATGGCTCAGTTCTTTACAAACACAGTTGGCTTTAGCATAAGCAGATACCAAATTGTTTCCAGAAATGAAAGCATTAGAATCGTCAGCAAAAAGAGACAGCAAGGCTTTATTGGTAGAGCATTCGATATCCTTGATATATATTAGAAACAGAAGAGGACCAAGGATAGAACCTTGAGGTACCCCTGTTGTAATAGGCTGGATACTTGATGATAGATCATTGATAACAGTATATTGAGATCTATCCGAGAGGTAAATGAAATTAAATGAATTTAAATCTAACTTCAATATTTAAAACATGAAGGTTTCATGGCTCAGAATTGGTTAATTACACTTTACAGCAAGATGTTATTACCAGACGACTAATCATACGTTCATTGTACAACACATTTGTAGCAATCTAAACTAAGGCATTTAAGTAGCCGCTTAAATTTATTTTTTTTGTGAACACAGTACAGATTTAAATATATTGAAAAGAAACATCAAGTGTTCTTAATGCATATTTTGCTGGTTTTAAATTATATTTAGTAGAAGTGTAAAAATTTTAAATAATGCTACAAAGAAAAAATTGAAGAGATTTACAGGGTGAGTAAAAAAAAAGATAACACCTGCAAAAAGTTTGAATATCTCAGGCTATTGTTTATATTTTCCAATAAAATTTTTACCTAAAAAAAGACCAATTTCTGATGGGGTGGCCAATTTTCATCCATTTTGGTACATACATTGGCCAGTTATGCAAGTTTCAGCAGAGTGATCCTCCATTTTTACCTAGAAATGGCGTTTGCTACAACGGTAAGTGCAGACTGCACTTCATTGACGAGAAGGCAAAGGTGAACTCTCAGCATTACGTCAACACTTTGCTTCCGGAGATGTTTGATGATTGCTATATTCTTCTACCAAATGGTTTCATCTTTCAGCAGAATGGTGCTCCGGCTCATGCATCTCGTCATGCACAGGAATGGATCAGCGACAGAAACCCAAACCCGGATCATTAAGAAGAATGAATAGCCACCGAACTCTCCCGATCTAAATCCTCTGGATCACTATGTCTGGGGAATCATGCTGCATCTCTATCAGAAACACCAGCCGAAGCCTAAAAACAAGACAGAACTGCAGGAAGTGCTACAATCGATCTGGGAGAGAGTTCCCCAAGCTGGAATCAACAAGGCTGTCCTAGCGTTCCGAAGGCGACTGCAATCCTGCATAGCAGCGGGAGGAAAGCATATCGAGTAGTCAGCAATGCCAGCAGATACAACTGATTATTTCTGAACCACTACAATGGCCCTTTTCAAGGCCAAAATAAAAATAAAATTAAATATAATTTATATTTACAGTACATTAAAAAATGGGGGGTTGCTCTGCCGAAACTTGCATAACTGGCCAATCTATATACCAAAATGCATGAAAATTGGCCACCCCATCAGAAATTAGTCCCATAGCAATTGGTAAAAATTTTATTGAACAATATTAACAATAGCCTGAGATATTCAAACTTTTTGCCGGTGTTATCTTTTTTTTACTCACCCTGTATATTTCTAACTATGTAGTTTTTGTTGTAAGATCATTAAAAAATAGTAGAAAACAACATACATATAAATATTACCTTACTTTATAGTGAACCAATACAAATAATAACAGTAATAAATATGAGAATAAATTAAATCAGAAAATGTAGGAAGTAAACAGGTCAATATAATAAAGTAGATTAATTTTACATTGCTGAAATTTTATTCTCAGCAACTTAGAGTTCAGACTTAGAATTAGAGAGCAACTTAGAGTTAGCAATTTAGAGTTCAGATAAAATATGGCAAATAGATATTATTAGCATAGCATTATATAATGTAGAGCAAATGTATGGATCCCTGCTTATTTATGCTTAAATACAGTATTATTCATACAGTATTTGATCAGTATTTTTAAACTAAGTATTTGCTTGTTTCACAATTATTCCCAATTATTTAGAATCACTACTAGAGATACCCCACACAGGATAAATAATTGTTGACTTCCCCATGTCTACTGTAAGCTAACTGACCCAGGATTCAATCTCAGATATCACATTTTAGAGAATCATGCTCTACCAACGACACCAGTTAACATTTTGTCTCAGTTAAATGATAACCTGAGTGTAAACAATAATCTGAACAAAATAGCTATCCATTTTTGTTACAATATACTGAGAAATTTAATATATCAAATATAAAATTAATTAATTTTAATTAATTAATTAATTTTAATTAATTAATTTAGTTTTAATGAATTAATTTTCATTAATTAATTTAGGTATCAAATTATTTTAAAATGACTCTTGTTACAACCAGTTATAAATAGCCATAAATACCCCATGTATCTGTTGTCTGCATCCACTGGCAACCTGATTTCTGTCGCCTTAGGAAAATGGTCGAGTAGAATCTTCTCAGAAATATCGAGAGGAAGATTCTTAATGACAAGCTTTGTTCTATTGGCTTCTTCTACAAAATAAATACTGAAATTATCGTTAATATAATAGCAACATTAAATATAAAAATATTGACTAATTTTTTACACGCACGGCACAATGATCAACAAGGAGAAAATAGAAATGTAAATAGAACAAAATAGAGAACTTGATTAAGATCTAAATACAGAGATCAATAGTAGAGGTACACTAAAGTGTTCTCAAACATAAATGTTCAGTAACATTCTGAGTAGAAGCATCATTAATTTATAAAGCACAGTCTTCACTAAAGATAGCACATACTTACAATACTCTTTGAGTGTAATAGCTACAAATATTATTATTTCTTTAGCTGATGATGACTTCAGTCGAAGGTATAATAAGTCTGCTTACTATATAACAGGTGTATTAACAAAAACTACATAGATATAAAATCAGAACATATTTAAAATATCCCAATTGAATTTACTATTAGTATTCAGATGAACCTTCTATTAATAACTTTCTCGTTTCTTCCTCAGCCCTTAGCTTGGCTTGTAGCTCCGCCTTACTGGGCTTGGGTACATACTCTGGTTTCTCATTGGCCAGCTCCACTAGCAATTCTACCCCATCTAGTCGATATCCGTTCAGCTCTAACGCTTTAGGTACTAGTGAAGCATCTCCCAAGTCGACAAAGCCAAAGCTGTACACAAGAAAAGTATAGCACATTCGCTTTCAAAAAAACTTCTCAACAAATTATATTTTAGTTTAATAAAATTAAAATATGTAAATTTAGCTATAGAATTTAGAATTATATAGATTCCATTAATATATATTTAGCAGCATCATCATCTTCCCTTGAATGCTAGCTTAATCAGGGTCAGGATACTAATAATAACATATGTTTAGTATAATACTACATAAATATCACTTGATAGAAGAGCTTAAATTGCAATTTAAGTACACACAAGCAACCTTTGTCTTTTTACACATTTTCTACACCTTTTCTTAACTCATAGATAGAAACAGAGATTTAGCGAAGGATTACTTACTTTCGGCCTTTAATCTCTCGAACTTTAAAGGTTTGTAAACCTTGCGCTAGTAAGCAAGCTTCAATCTTTGCAGCATCAAATTTAACTTTTGGTGGCAATCGCACAAAGATGGTACTTGTAGCTGAAATAAAGCATGTAAATTCACATTAAATTATAATATTCAGAGCAGTTTAAAAAGAATGCAACAAATATCGTCATAATTTGCAATAGACTACAAATTTGTAGCTCAAACCTCACACATTAAATTATACTGTGTATATGCCAAAAATATCTTTCACTCACATTAGCAAAAGTTTGAGACAGGATTACAAGATCATGTTCAGTAAGTGAGATTAATAAAATAAATTTTCCAATAAAATTGTTAAACCAGAGTAAATACAGAGAATTTTAATTAATTACAAATGATACATTTTCAGACATAGAACAGACTCAGCACAAATTCTATAGACATGTTTTGAAAGAATCAGCTGAGTCTGTATCTGTGCCTACATAAGTATATCAAAAAAGTATATAAAAATTAAAATAACTAGGGAAAAATAAAGGAAAAAATAACTACAGAAATACCTAAGTTAAATTCTATAAAAGCTTACATTATAAACAATGATTCTGCAAAAGTAATGCTGATACCAGAATTAAAAGATGGTTGCATTAATCACATATAATTAAATAGCAAAGAATTTAAATATACAAACATTTGGAGCATACAATACAGTTATTCCCCGTGACACATTAAATTGTGTTGCTTCACAGAACTGCTTTCAATAATCATATATATTACTTAAAAATGTAGAGAGATGTGTTAGAAGCTTTTATGTGAACAATGACGATTGATATTGCATTATTTGTATGTTTCGACTGATTTCAAATACTATATTTTTCGAGAATCTGAAGAATAACAGACTCAAATTATAGATACATATTCAGTATTAAAATAATAAATAATTAATACTATGATAATTTTTTAACACTTCTGCGATAAAATACCTTTCTGACAAACTGACTGATTGCTCGCTGATGAATCTGTTCTATTTCGCTTAATTTTTACTGGCGTCTGCTGGCTTTTCGCTGCTGAGCCACTTTTAAGCTTCTTTCCGCCGGACGAGCCAGTACCTGCTTCTTTGCTGCGTTTTCTTCTGTTGGATTCCTCCTTCGCATCATCACCAGCATCATCACCACAGTCGATTTCAGACTGTTCTCCTGCGACATCTTCATCGACACCAAGTTCTTATCAATACACCATGAGTTTATACAGCAAACAATAGGTTTAATGTATCATTTCAGTTCAGTAAGAGGAGATGTTTACAGATGCTAACTTAAAACATATATAAATCAATGCATAAACAAAACAAACCTAATTAATGTACAACTTTATAAAGTTAAACAAAATTTAAATTATCATTGGCAGCAATAATTTATAAAATTTAATAATCTATTACATCATCTTGAATTCTTTTACTTGTATTCTAACTAACAATTTCTAAATTTCCTGTATATACTATGAAACATTATCTTCAATAGACCATAAACTCCCTTCCAACTCCCTTAATAATCAACAAGTGTAGCAACGGTTAACAAATATCACAAATACAGTATTAGTATTAAATATCGCAAATACAGTACAAATACAGAATTCAAAGTACACACAATTGGAGATAGAACTTCTGACAAGAAATCTAAAAACACTGAGTTAATTTACCTGTCTTTGTAACTTGTTTCTTTTTGTTACATTTTACTGACAAAAGCCCATTAGAACTCTTCTTGCTTTCTTCAGATTTTTCTTGTCCCTCCTTTATATCTTCTCCGAGATTGTCCCTTATATCCATTTCAATATTTTTACAACTGAAGTCAAGAATTTAATTAATTATATTATCAGATATCTTAGAACAAGCAGAAATTAAAGTAACTGCATTGTTTTCAGTTTGCTGTATCCATAATACACTATACTACCCATATACTTATTATATACTTATTATAACAGACAGTATATAATTATATACTGTCACAGCCCACACATACATGAAGTGCACTAAAACACACATTTTTTTAAGTTTACTCTTCCAGAATCAACAAAGTCCAAAAACAGTCGACTCAAAACCTATCCCTGATGGACTGACAAAACCGTCATCTAATGTGGCAGTGACGGATGCATTTATGCTGCTCACACATAGGGAAATATAAGTGCACCTTGAACGCAGAATATCCAAAATTTTGAAAATTGTCACATGATTTATATATACTATACATACTGCCACACAAATAGAAAGACATATAGGTTAGCCAATATGCACACACACACAATTGCAGTCATATAGAGAATCAAAATATATTTTCATAATGTATCAACATCCTCTTCCCGCATCCTGTGCTTCCCTTACTGGCTAGCCTATTGCTCTGTTGTTGAACTTGCTTTCTTTTCTTTACATTAGCTAGTGGCCTCAGGTGGTGTAGAACTGTTTATAGAACTTTGAAAGTTCCACTTAAGGCACCCCTGACAATGCTCTCGGTTGAGACACCAGACGACAAATCTTCATAGTATCTCTGTAAAGCACTCTATATATTTCTTCGTTAAACTAATCTCAAATATCCACACAAGAGTACCAGCCTCTTTACTACTAAACAGTCGTAGAACCTTAATATTTTTTTCTACATAGAGTTCCTCGTACTTGCCGCTACTAAGGAGGTTTCATACTTTTGGTGGGATAGTAACTGACAGCCAGCAGGTTTACATTAATTATGGAGTTCAGGCACGCCGTATCTATTATAATATACTATATATTTCTAGTAATCGGTCGCCGATCGAGGCCTGTCATAGTCTCTTGGTAGAGCATCAAGTTTTAGATCCTGACGACCCGATTAGCATCACTTTTTGCAACAGATTTGTTTATGTTTTTTCAACTTTTTTAAATGTTTAATTTATTAGGATTAGGTTTAGGGGTTAGGACTTATATAAATTTTCAGTTTTTTTTAAAGATGTTTAGAATTACAACTTTGAATCTATCAATGTAAACAATCCCACCACAATATGTGGGCACCTTCGTAGCCACAAGTGTACCCAGGAAGCTTCTGGTTCAATCGGTCATACTTTCCATTAGCATTCCTCACAATTACGATTTGCTTTTATGTTACAATTACTCGCTATTATTGAATAGTGCTGTGTGTCCTATTTATAATTTTAGAAATCTGCCAGAATAAACTATACCAATTTTCAGAACTTGTATCCACAAGAAATACATCGCTGTGCAGGGTCCTAGATATTATCTATCCTTGCCATATAGTGTACGCTCGTCTATAACCTTTAACTCTTTTAATATCAATCTTCGAAATACTTAATAGCTATTATATAGTTATATGGTCTTCTTCTTCTTTTATTATCTTTTATTTTAATTTTTACTCTCAATATCAAATTATACCCCTGCCTATTTTGTCTATGCAGAAGTTCGCTATTATCACTATTCTTATCTTTCTTTAAGTTCAGCAAAGGTCACATTTAGTTTGTGTTATTCTTGTTGCATTTGCTTGTTTGCGTGTTGTGTGTGAACTCTACAGGGTTGTATGACCCTTTTTTGTGTTCTTATTAAATTGAATTGAATTGAATTAAATTTTTTGGTTTCTTAAACTTTAAGCCCTTTAACCCAGCAACGCATACTGTCCTTTTTTAAGAACAGCATGTATTTGGGCATGCCACGGGCACCTCTTATGCCAAATTAAACTAATGTAACACTCAGTACACCCCAGAGTTAGTGGACCTTTACATGAAACCAGATGTTGACACTCTGTGTTTACTCTAGCAGAAATGTGTTGAAATTTGAAAGTTGCGGAAAAATCTAATTTTGGGGATGTCTCTCGGAAATAGGTAAGAGATATGAGTTACCATAATTGTCAAGTAAACTTTATTTGTATGAATTAAAAGATCATTTTCATTAGAGAATTTCAGAATTAATAAAAACATTTGGCTGCTTACGATTAATTAGTTAATTATGGTTTAATAGGTGTCCCTAAAAAAGGACGCTATACAGTACACGCTACAGCTTTGTGCTGCAGTAATGTAATGGCTTGCTCTTTCTTTTAGCAAAACAAAAATAATGTCCAGTATTGTTTTCTTTGAGCTAATTAATAAACATTTTTTTAACATTTAGTTAACCTAATATGATAAGGGATATGGCATCACCATTTCCGTTTCTAGTCACTACTAGATAAAGTACCGCTGTGATTTCAGTGTAAAGCTACAAAGTAACAGGGGTTTTATTATAGTTTTCATTTACTATGCCCTAACAATAATAGTATACAAACTTTTACATAAACAAGTGTATGGCCAGTATGTATATATATATATATATATATATATATATATATATATATATATATATATATATATATATATATATATTAAATTTGGCTAAAATATAAGATTTTAATTAGGCATACGTTATTTCATTGTGTCAACCAATATTTTTTGCTGTTCTTACATGACTTTACATCTGGAAATATAGGCAATCGTTTGTTATTTAGGTATTCAGTTCATGAGTTGCATGCTGGAAGATGAAGAATTTCAAAGTGCTGACATCTTCTTTCTTCCGCCACAAGACGCTGCTAGGTCAGATGAGGATAGTTGTCCAGAAGATGATGATGGCATAATTGATAATCTTACTGGAAACCAATTGCGTGTCTCCAGTGTTGAGCATAAGCGTATTGGCCAGGAGATTCAAGTGAAAATGAAGAGTCAGACGTTGAGCCACTGAACGAGTCGGTATAGGAGAAGAACTTATCTGTAGGACAGATCTTTGAGTGCTCTGAGATTCGCCCAGCGAAGCCATCTAGACAGAAGACTTCTAAGAAGACTTCTTCATCAACGCCAAAGAAGTTGCACGTGGTCATCAGCAAAGAACTCTGCCACCAGTTCGACAGAGGGTAAAGAATGATCTAAATCAAGTCGATCTTCCTTGGACTGCCAACCACCCTGTATGTAGGCTACACGTATATTTAAACGAAGAGAATTTTTTAAATTAACTTGGTCTTCTTGTACAATGAAATTAATATAATTGTTCGCTTAATTTTGACCCAAGTACTAGATGTCTCGTTTCTCATTAATATAGACTATTAATTAAAGTACTCATTCATATTAATAGAAATAAATTAAATGTTGAGTTAATACTGGCTGTTTGGCGTCATTAATTGTTAAATAAAATAATGTACCACTTACTGCATAGCGTCCTTTTTTAAGGACAAAACTTTTTTGTCATTTATTTCCAAAAATAATGATAAAATAATTTTTTTTATCTATTACATATCTCCTTGATAGTCATGTTGCACAGAAATAGGCAAAATGAAGACAAAATAAAAAGTCCTGCATTGATGGGTTAAGTGACCTGTAATAGAACTGATAGCAATTCCAGTAAATTCTGAAAATAACTATAAAACCGATATGCACCGAGCCAGGTACATATATGCGGTCCGGTTTGTTTATGAAGCTTTATTATAAATACGTTAAGGCATGAAATAGCAAAGTCTTGGTTATAATTGAAGGCATGTGTCAGACTATTAAAATATACTGTTTAATTTTTCCCTCAGACCAAAGTAATAACATTAAATTGAGCGACAATTAGTGATATTAATGATGTTTACATTTTCTTCTTAGTCTTGTTCTTTATAAAGAAACTTGCATACCAAAGGTTCAGGATGTTTAATTTGAACGCCGTAGAGATTTCTTAAATAATAGCTAGCAATGAATGATTAACTTAAGTAAAGTGCACTATTGAGTTAACTGATAGTTTTACTATTAATTTGTGGTATTTATCAAATATCAATTTTCCAAATGTCAGATTTTAATTTGTCAAATTTGCAAAAAATTTAGAATTTTTAGATTTTATAATTTTATATAAAAAAATTGGAAAAAATATCAGATTTTATTTTTATTTTTTAATTTTAGACTTTTCGAGCTTTCAGGTTTTTTAGTCTAAAAACCCATAAAAACCTACTTATTCCACCCCCAAGTTTAACTAGGATAGGCAACATATTTTTTATATTAATTTCGTTAGTTACACACATGACTTTAATTAACGCATCTATGCAACCTACTCTCCATATATAATTAAAGTTTTTCTCTTTGACCTCTCCTATTCAACCATTGCACAGGAACTGAGTGAGACCAACATGTAAACCTCCATTCCACTATAAACAGTCTTAAGAGTAATAGTCTAGATATAAATTACTTTTTAAGTTAGAACAAAACAGAGATGTAGAATAATTATTGATTCTAGGTGTGATAATCAAGTACTAGTGATACAATTGTGTATTAATGAAATGGTAAATGTGTAAATATTAAATAACAAAAGAAATTAAGTATACTGATCAACTATTTAAGTTAATTAAAAGTTCAACTTTTTCTTTTAGTTTAAACAACTTTTAACTTTTTTCTATTGTACTAGGTCCTACTGAAGTAGAACATTAATACAGATTAAAGTTAATTCAGATCAGATATTCTGAATAGTCAGTCGATAGTTACTACCCATGTAGCCTATATATGGAAGAGTTGTTGAAAGCAGAAACCTATATATATAATTTATATATATATATATATATCTTAATTAGTGCACTGCCTACTGGCAGGTTCATGATATATAACGCCTCCACGCTACTCTGTCTTCCGCTACCTATATAGAAACCTATATATTCTGCTAATATTTTAGTTACAGAAATAAGAAATCTTGCAATAACCTTTTTCAAAAAGTAGTAAAACAAGCCTTTTATAACAACAATAATGGAAAATATAATATTTCCAAATAACTTCATCTTAAAAGAAAACTATATAACGAGAAAGACGGTAGCTGCTAATTGTAAATAGTGTAGCATTGTGATGCTACTAATATACATTGTAGGCCTATACAATTCAATAAGAAAATCTTAAAATCATGTTAATCACTACACTATCACTAAGATCCCACCAATTAAAGTTACAACACATTAAACGACGAAGAAAAAATGTACCATATAATTCAAAACTCTAACAATAGAAACTCCAACAGTATCAAAGACAGTCAGTCCAACCTGCATCCACTGTAAATCGGGATAAGGGTCGTATGGTCATACAATTGGCACAGCCGCACACTAAATATTTTACCCTATCCATTACATAAACATACACACAAATAGTGCTACACAATATTGATACAATATCTTAGATAGATAAGATATTGTATCGATATGATTAATTATACAATATTAATATCGCTATTTTATACAATATCTTATAGCGAAGAATTATAAGAAAGTCATATTCACAAATTAATTTGAATCTCAAACTAATTTAAAGTAATTTTAAAATAGGATAATGATTTCATATAAGATCGACTTTTTATTGCACATTTAAAATAAAAATAGCACATCATCCAACTCGTAATCATCAAAGATTCAGTGTAGGTAAAAATTAATTGAAATGACTCAAATGTGAATTTAGATCTCAATTTAGTAGAACTCCAGTTACTAGTAATTTACTGATATACTTAATTCAGATTAAAATTTATATATTAAACAAAAATAGTTCGTATCAAAAGCAATAAAGAGTCATTAATCATTATTTCAAACAACTTAAAAGAGTAAAAAATCTTTTAAGCCGTTAATTAGAACTTTTAAAGGCATAGGCCTACTTAATCTTTCTTTTCAACCAGTTTCAATTTCAACTATTTCTATTCAGTGTTACTGTTGAATAACTTCAGAATAATATTGAATCTATTAAATTTCAAGAATTGTTGATTTTTCATAGAATATACTAGAAATTACATCGACTAGGCTGAGAGTACTTACAAAAACATACGCTGTTCAGAGACCTTGAAAAATAGAATTTTATCATATTAACTTCCTATTTGTTTCTAATCACTTACTCATATTGAATTGTGCTTTATCTCTCTCTCGCTCTTTCTCTCTTTACCATTGTCTCAAGTTAAGCCCAAGGCGTATTTTTTCATTCACAGATGCACACTTCACTGTCTTGTTTTAAATAGTATTCTTTGGGTGAAGACTTACATACAATAACACGCATCTATGTGCAAACTCATAAAAATGAATTTCATAGTAGATTCACCAATCACAGACATATTATGCATCATAATATATCAAAAGATAAATCAGATACAACATAGTCATTTAGAAATTACCTGGCAACCTTAACTGCAAATATATAATTATAATGTAGATTCAACACATCTCATATTAATCATACCCGTTATAATGTTTTACATACAGTAGATTTCTTCAAAGAGCAGCTGGTTACCAACTGCTGATTATGTATGCTGAATCTAATTAAACATAATCTCAACAAGCTGATAACTTCTCTTTGATTAAATATCAATGATCAACTTAAAACAACAGATCAACAAATCAAACACAATCTCAACAGACCAAATCTGTTGTTCTCGTTTTCATATCGGACTACGTTGTTGAGAGCATTATTGCAGTACAAACACTAACAGTCAGATCAAATCTATCGTTGTTGAGTGCACTACTGCAGTATTATCAGTCAGATCAAATCTATCGCTCATCGTTTGATCTCCCCTACATTGTTGAGTGCACTACTGCAGTATTATCAGTCAGATCAAATCTATCGCTCATCTTTTGATCTCCTCTACATTGTTGAGCGAACTACTAACAGAGAGATCGCACTTACATTTCTAACATACTAGAGCTCCAATTGTCACCAGAGCATTACCCACAATTACAGTCATATCATATTAACTTCTTAATTAATATAATCATCATCATCACCATCATCATCAGCATCCCTTTAATCCCAGTTTAACTAGGATATGGTCTTAGTTAATATAACAATTTATTATATTAATTAACAGTAACAAAAAATTATTATAATTAATGCAGTTAATTATTACTAAATAAATTAGCACAAATAGACTATTTCTGCTCAGAAACAAGCTCCACTTCGTCATCAGGGGTGGGGCTACGAGGCAGCAGATCTTGAATGTCTGATGATTGCTTGTTCTTCTCTTCTTCTTTTCTTCTATTATCTTCTCTTTGCTCTGCCAGCTTGAAGTGTGTGTATGAGAAAAGACCTGCGTTATAAGATAACCAGAGTTCACGCTATTTCATAAAAAATATAAACATTAAATAACAAATAAGATAATGGTATACTGTAATTATCCATATATATCATGAATAGAAATTTATTGCAATACTAAATATAAAATTGCACATAAACAAGAGAAAAGACTATAGATCATTACAATAATACTGAGGGATGGCTACATACTTGATTTGAATTGCATAAAACTTGTACTGTATTGCATGTGACAATATATACATGTACAACTAAACTAAGTTTATTCCCCGTGTTGAGCCCGGGTGATTACCCGTGTTGAGCCCGGGTGATTACCCGTGTTGAGCCCGGGTGATTACCTCGTGTTGAACCCGGGTGAATATCATGTGTTGAGCCCGGGAGATTACCCGTGTTGAGCTCGGGTGATTACCCGTGTTGAGCCCGGGTGATTACCCGTGTTGAGCCCGGGTGCTTACCCCGTGTTGAGCCCGGGTAATTACCCGTGTTGAGCCCGAATTGCTAACAATCTGCCGTGTGTACGTAAGAGAAGACTAAAGGCTGGAGCTCAGGAAGGCAGAAGGGACCCACCTCATCATGAAACATTTCCCCAGGATTAAAAATGATTAAATGGTAATTAATCCCTCTAAGATCCAAACCAACGTCACAAAGGGCATTCAGTCAGTGAGCGCCCAGGCTCTAGAAATTTCTACAAAATTTCCTATTCCGACCCTAGCTAAACTGGGATTCAAGGTAAGATGATGATGATGAAGATCATCTGAGTAATAAATGAACAGTTTAATTCTTATCATATCTATCATACTTATACAGCTACTTACCAATGAAGACCACAACAATTCCACAGAGTTGAGACATTTGTACGGGATCATGGAAGAAGAGGTAACCACCGAGCAGTGTCAGACAGAACTTACAGTGCCCAACCATGTTGTACCTGGAGGTAAATGACAAAAATAACAACAGCGTTGTTATAAATTAAGTGTCAACCATGCTGTATCTATACGTAATCTATATCTAAACGATAAAAAACAACAGTGTTGTCATAAGATAAACATTTACTATGTTCTATCTCGGGGTAAACAACAGTATAAACAACAGACAAAAAACAACAGCGTAGTCAAAATTAAGACTCAACCATATTGTATCTACGGTTAAATGACAAAAAATAATCAACCTGCAGAAAAAAATCACAGTGTTACCATAAATTAAGCATCAACCATATAGCTGAAAGTCAACCAGCAGAAAAAACATCAATGTTGTCATAATTTATGTATCAGACATGATCTAGAGACTAGCAACAGCAACCACAACAGTGTTGTCATAATTTATGCATCAGACATGATCTAGAGACTAGCAACAGCAACCACAACAGTGTTGTCATAATTTATGTATCAGACATGTTATATCTAAAGGCTAATAACAACAATAACAGCATCGTTGCAAATAATGCATCAACCATGTTGTGTAGGATTTGATATACGACAAATCTTGGCTACAATAGAGTCAATTTGTTATGTACAAGGGATGGCATGAATATTAATTAAGAACATAAGTAATAACTGGTAGAGGACTAGAGAACTAGATCGATCGACATTCCACCGAAAATTTAATGGGTGAAGAAGATAAGCCAACCTAGCATCTGTATAGTCCAATTGAATCATATGCAAGAGACCTGCAGTTAACTTACTCGAGCAGAAATTACAATGTTCTAATAATACACATTTTATACAAGAGCAGTAGTTTTAACATATAGGTCTTGATAGCTATTAACGAAATAAATATCAATATAAATTAACACAAGCAAAATCCAGAATACTTACGTTAGAGGTGATGTGTTGCCAATTATCCAAAAGATTGAAACATTGATTGCAAAAGCCACTATTCCAGTCGAGCAAACTAGCAACTGAAACAACAAAATCAAATAGCTAATGTAAAAGCTTGATCCTATTCAATTCAGTCTACTGATAAATTGTTATTTTACAAACGTGAGAATTCATTGCTTTGCAGTTTCCAGTCTTTCCACACATCTCAAGATTAATTCTCACCGGTTTAACTGACTTATAAAGAAGCTGGCAAAGCTAATGTTAACTTCAGTTTCCTCACTCGAAAGCAATGTCAGTGACGGACGAGCCCAGGATTTGAACCCCGCACATACTGATTCACGGTCGAGTATCTTACCGAGATCGCTACTGGCTCCAGCCAAAAGAAAGACTTTAACTTGATGAAGGCAAGTATCTTAAAGAAGGCAAGCACTGAGGACTGCAGGTCTAAACTAATTGGCTTTGGTTTCAATATTTACAGACGGCCTACAGTTATAACTACATCTGGTTTTCACGGTGTGATTAACTCGCCAATAGCTGTACCTTAAAAAGAGACTAAACCAAATATTGAGAAATTTGCAGAAATAAAAGAAGAGATATAATACCATATCTAATTTTCTAAACCATAAAGATGACTGGCAGATTTTAGAAATGAATGATCTGTGCAGTTGAATAGAAAACTGAAATGCAAAGCTATTGTATCAAACAAAACTTTGTCAGATCCTGACAAAGTCATATACTAGTAATATTGGACGTCTGCCTAATTCCAATCCAGTGTCCATCCACTAGATAACAAGATCTTGAAGGACTGAGAAAAAGATGCACAGAATTGAATTAATTATGCCGAAATAAACAACAAACATACAATCATAAGAACATAGAGAGCTACTCATACGATTGTCACCATGGACCAATGTGTTAAACAACTATACAGGTATACAATCATTTGAACACATACGATAGCCTCCAGGGACCAATGTGTTCCAAATATTCCTCCATCCGATATGACGGGTTCAAAGAAAGGAATGACGACAGCAAGACAGGTGGCTGAGAGAGGAGCCTGGTAGTAGAGCAGCTGCATAGCGTCACAGCTGAACTCTGTCTGCTTCTCGTTCACCCACTGGAGCAACATCATAGAACAAGATGTACGTGACGATAGCAAAAATATAGTGCATTCAACGAACAATATTATAATAGTAGATTATAGTACTAGTACAATATTATAGTACTTATAGTACACGTGTACACTATACATAAATACATTATATGAGTCTGACTGTATCATTATAGATTACATGAGCCTGCTTCTCGTTCACCAACTGCAGCGTCAACACACAACAAGATGTATGTGACGATAGCAAAGATATAGCGCATTCAACGAACAATATCATAATACTAGATGTACCCGCGTGCAAAAATGCACAGATCTTGGAAAAGTGGCCTCTTCTAACTGAACCTTCTTAACATAAGCATTGATAACAACAAATAAGCATTGAAACAACGGCAGAGTATCTTTCAATAGATTACAACAATAGTAACTATCGACCAGTAATAAGCATTAATAACATGCATCGATAAGAACAACACAGTATCTTTCAATAGACTACAACAATAGTAACTATCGACCAGTGATAAGCATCGATAACAACACATACGCATTAATAATAACAACACAGTATCTTTCAATAGACTACAACAATAGTAACTATCGACCAGTGATAAGCATCGATAACAACACATACGCATTAATAATACCAACACAGTATCTTTCACTAGACTATAACAACAGTCACCATCGACCAGTGATAAGCATTGATAACAACATCTAAGCATTGATCTTTTAATACACAGGATCTTTTAATACACTACAACAATAGTAACTATTGCCCAGTGAGACATGTACCGACCACTTGATACAGAGAAGTTACAACGACTCCACTCAATGCAAATATGATCCCAATAACGTTGAACTTTAGGTCAAAATAGGAATTCAGAAACACTCCAACTCCAATAGGAATCTGTAAAATACAATACATTACTATAAATATGATGCAATAAAACCCTGAACCAACAACATGAATTAAAACTGTACAGAAATAAACTCTAACTGCAGAGTACTAAGCACTGTACGAGTGTATAGTATTATATATAGTAGTACATGTAAAATTTGCAACAGCAGTTGTCGTTTTAAAACATCTGTTTCAGTGCAATATGATTGTCGAGGAGAGTACGGCTGAGAATCAAACATGCTGCCTTCATTCTACGAGGGAAATTTGCCATCACGTTAGTCATTCAAAATGCTCAACCAAGCTCATTATACATTTTAATTCTGAACTAATAATAGTACAATAATGCTCAGTCAAATGCATTCTCTGCTAATATAAATTAATCAATCAATCAATCAACCAATCAATCAGTCAATCCTTGAAGCCAATGAACAGCATAAGAAAGTAAGACTTGAACAGATCCCCAAATGAACTGCTCTGTCCAGTGCACTCTATCTTAATATCCAGCAATCAATCAATTAATCCATCAATCAATTAATCAATCAATCAATTAATCAATCAATCAATCAATAAACTAATATACATTAGAATTCCATAACTATTTATATACTGTATAATGTATTAACATATTTTATCTATAGCAATTGTTCAAAGCTGTAAAATTAAGTTATCTGCCTAATAGCAGATACCTGATTTTCCAGAATATAATTTAAGAAAAATAATGATGATGACAATAATAATAATAGAAAATTAAAGTTAAATGTCTATTTCTGCATCGATGGATGACGTAAAGGACGTCTCTGCAGCATATATAACTAAAATCTAATTCCACTTTAAAAAATTCTTTGTAAAACTAAGTCAATAGTAATATAGAAATCCTTAACAGTGCCAGCGGAATGTTCGAAAGACAACCAGTGAATTTTAGTCAATGGTTCAAGAAGCCCAGAAGAAAGTTAGCTGAAAACTTTAAAAGTTTGTAAGACAATAAGTCTTTACCTATTGAAGTGAGAGTATTCAGACTAAAACCAGAGGGAACCGTTTACACGAAGCTTGATGGGAAAATAGGAGCTCTGAAAAGTAAGAGACACGTAACTCAGAAGCTTACTTGACAATTTTATATGCATTTTTTAAGCCACCTGAACCCAGTGAAGATTACTAAGTAGGACTGAAGCCTGCCAGAAAGCTGAAATGTACCAGAGGACTAACAGTCAACAAGTGCCATAGAGAAGTGTTTCACATGTTTCCGAACATTAATTCTATGCTAAACCATTGAGCACTGATAGCAATAATCAAGTTTTTGAAAGGAATATTGAATTAGCAATTACACGTACCAGAGTCAGCTTGATTTTAGTTGAGAACGATTTAGTGTAGTACATAGCCTGAATGAGCATCACACACGGCGTAGTTAGTGTCTTTATGATCTGATAAGTTCCGACAGAATTTGACTGTAGCGACAGATTAGTGATGACTACAAAGCCGCAGAACGTCAACGATATCGGCAACATCTTCGCTAGAGGCAGTGGCTTAACCACGAACACCCCCACCACCTGACAAAGTATCATTCCAAGAGTTGTGAAGATAAAATGAATTAGCGTCAGAGTCATGTTAGGAAAGTGAATGTGTGTGTAGACGCTTTTGTTCAACATAACGATCGATATAGACAGTACAATGTTCAGCAGAAGATTAAACGTCACAAACATTTTGGAATATTCTGCTTTCTTGTAGATTGGTAGTGGAGCTGCAGCAGCAGTCTCCAAATCTGCTGATTTACTTGCCATGATAGCAGACTGTTTGATGGCCTTCTTCGTTCTTATATACTAGAAACTGGCAGTTTATATTTCTTCAGCAACTCTGCTTAAAATAATAAAATATGTTTAATACAATATAATTCATTGAATTAGTTTAATTTACAAAAAAATGAACTTTTCAAATCACAGCTTAAACATATATATTCAGTGCCATTTATAATATTGTCTTACATACAATAATGATGTCTTACTGATATGAATGCAAAGACAAAGAATGCTCCATTATGTGTATCATAAGTTAACGAAAAACAGCCAAGTTTAACATCAGGCTCCTGATCGATAACATGTCAGTGACCAGGAGAGCACTGGATTTGAACCCTACATCCGTTATCGAACAACCTGTCAACAAGCAACCGGCTAAGCCCATGTTATGGCAACATCACAGCAATTAATTGTCTAATATGTAATTCATACAAATGAAAATGTTTTATAAGGCATGTAACTTTTTAAATTATTTTATTTGTTACTTTACAGAACATGTCTACTTTAAATGAAAACCATCTGCAGATATTTATTTTATAAGAATTTATGCAATTAATTGTCGATTTATTTAAATCTAATTAAAGATTTCATGATTTCAAGTGAATATATTTACTGCAGAGTAGTATACCATCTCTTACCCAATCTTTCAATAACAAGCAACAATCGATCAATCCATCCATTAATGAAGATTAAACATCGGGAAAATTACTCTAAGGCGGTGTCAGGGACATCTCAGATAGAATGTGCCACTACAGACATTTATAAACTACTTGAAGACCTTGAATATATGGACAAATTGTTGATGAGACAATATCCAAAGTAAGTTCATAACAATTAATTAGCAGAAAGAATCAATTCAAAAATTGCCAAAATCTGGCAAGAAAGTTTATATCAACAACTAGAAAGAGTTCAAAGGCATAAACAGTTGCGCCTGTTGCCCCAGATAAGTATAATTATTTATTGTTGTTCAAGATGACATTGAGGAAAATACGAAATAAAACGAAAAGTGGATGAATCGCAAAACCGAAAATTCTCTGAAAGCAGAAATCAACTAAACTAGTACAAAGTGTCAATGTCCAAGCACAAGTTCCTACCTCAAATACAATCACAGAGTATTGAAACTTGGGTGAACCAGATGAATTGTAAGTATTTGTTGTAAAGTATGGAGATGTGTTGGCATGATATGACTAACCGTTTCAATACTGTCGGATGTACAGCATATGTCTTACTGCTATACTATTGGACATACGATTTACGTCCAACATCAGTTAGATTTATATAACAAGCCATACATTGCAGTATCGGTGCTGTGACGCTGTGTTCTAACACACGCAGTATAGTGCAAGCTTTCTATTCATGTCAAACAATAGATTGTCAGTCTCTCACAGCCCAAGTTATAAAACTTTTCTTCTTTTGATACACACCTTTATTTTCTGTTATTTGATTACAAATATTGAAGCCCAGTATAAAGTGAAAAAAAATTTATATTATAAAGAGAGTAAAAGAAATCACTCAAATTTATCTTGACATGATGAACAAAAATTCAGGCAAATTGATCTTATTTAAGTTCTGATAAGTAATAACTTCTAACTTCTAAATCTGCTTTGGATAAATTTATGCAGCTGTGTAATATGAAGTGAAATAAGATGAAATAATATAATGTAATGTATTATATCATACAAGCTTATGAAATACACATTTTATTTGTGCTTACAAATGGTTATTAGACCTTTCCTAATTGCTGTGCACAACAGTTTTTGGAGCATTTATTTTCCACACCCAGAACGGTTTAAATCACGAGACCATACTTCTCCACAAAGGCCATCTGTAGCCTACTTCAATAAATAGCCAACATTGATTATAAAAGAGCACGATTAGGCATAAAGGCTTTTGCCTTGTGCAGCTCAGATGGATGTAAGAAGTTTACTCTGATATAGGCCAGCAGAAGCTCGAGATCCCTCAAATTGCGAATGTTGTCTACCGGGCCAGAATTTACTGGCTGCTGTCCTTTTACTGACAACAAGTATACCAATTCACTCTAGATGGCATACCTACTACGGCTTGACACCCTTCTTACGAGAACTATCAAATCAAACAGAGGAATTCTAGATGTCCTCCACAATCAAGAGCTGACTAAGTTCCTGTCTGCGTATGCGAGAAAAGAAGAGGGTTTGTCTGTGAAGTTCTCTGTGAAGTTCTGTGCTCCACCCGATATTTATGTTTTGACATCCAGAATATATAGTCAATCTTCAGCAGAGTGATCTAAATGTCGGAGGAGATCTAAGGCAACATTTCATGAAGCCTATGCGTATATGTGAGTGTGCGGAGTAGATAAGATGTACCAGCTTCTGCATTCCAATATATATTAGCTGTCAAATCAAAAAGCTGATTTAAGAAGCTAGGCCTTCATTTCTTGTAGCGAGCTGAGCTCAATGCTTTCTTGATATATAATGCAAAACAGACATATTTTGCTTCCAAGTTTTCTGAACTATGTATCTGAGTATCTTGCTGGTGGATTGAGGAAATTAGAAAGCTGGGTACACGAGAAGAGGTGCCCCGCCGACGACATAAATGAAGACAGCCAGCATAGAGACGCCAAGATGTTTCGGCAAAAGTGCACACTACAAAAACATTTGCGTCCACACCTCGTTATCCGAATCATAAAAGCTGATGGTGCTCTGAACAAAAGGCGGAATTTGTCATAATGAGCGCCACTACTGTAATGCTTGCATAAATAATGCACCGATTTATCAATTTACCAGCGAATTACCAATCTGCTTTTCCAAAAATCAACACAGAAGTTTATATTGATTAGTATATTTTGTAATATGCTAAAACGGAATCCAGAAAAAGTATACTTTTTGTTAAAATACAATTACCAAAAATTTTGAAATACGATATCAATTCTTGAAATTGTACTTTTACGAAATGGTGTTTTTCAATTTTATTGAATTTATACTGCTATAAAAGGTGTTTTGTTATATTTTAGATGTATCATTTATATCATATAAAGAATGTTAGTCTAATAAACTAGCATACATATACTTTAAAAGTTGATGCTTTGATGATTTTGTTAAATTTTACTATATAATTACATGAAACCTTTATGTGTCAAAAAAGAAATTTCACACCAATTTTAAAAGGCCATTTAATAATATTTAATGCATGGCAGTATTTAAGAGCTCATTTAGAATATAATGGCAGTCCTGAAAGGGTTAAACATTAAAGAATAAAATTAGAAAACAAACGACAATAGAATAACATAACATAACATAACAACAATTAGAGAGCTACAGTCATCAATGACAACATCGAGCACTATTGAGACAAAATCAAGCCGGCGAGCAAAAAAAGGTCCAAAAACGGTGCAAATTCCAAAATCCAGAAATTCAGTCCAAAGTAAAGGGAGTTAAAGAAAAGGTGGTTGAGGCGCAGGTCGCTGCTCATGGACACTGGATGGAAAAGAGAGATGGAAAAGATAGGTTTTCAAGTGCTTATGGAACTGCTCATAGGAATTCGAAATATCAACTATTATTTCAAATCGTTAGGGATATTAACTCTATTGCTCTTGATCAAACGATCGGGTATACAGGGATAAGTTGCAAATACCTAAATGTCATTCTAAAATTAAAGCTAATTAAACCAGATTTACTAATATTAAAATAGTAAATATTTACGTTGTCGTAGGCAGGAAGTAAGTGTTTACCAAAATGTAATACAAAAATTATCAACAAAATCTGTCTATCTATAGACCATTGCGAAACTCAAAAATTCTCGTTAAAAATCTGTTTATTAGACTGTCTATTAAACTGTCCATTGTCTATTGTCGCTGTCTATTGTCTATAAAACTGTCTATTAGATACTGTCGCTGTCTGACAGAGTTACGCTATGAAAGATTGCTTCTTTCGTTAACAACCACTACAAAAATTAGAGTGGCATTGTGGTCAATGAGAGAATCGAGCATTGTTGAACAAATCCAAGCCGACGAGCAAAATTGTCTAAACAAGGTGCAACATTTAAAATCCAGAAAATCAGTCCTACATCATCATCATCATCATCCCTTAAATCCCAGTAATTGTGGCGGTGGGAGGGGGGGTGGGTGGGCTTAAGCTAGCCCCTCCCAGCCAAGGCTGTTTGCGCCACTGCTCCTGGACAGAGTTCACATTTTTTACTTACACCCTTTTTTCCTCTTATACAGTGGTTAGAGTGAAAATTGAGAGCTAGTGAAACAGTCAACATTTTTTGGGCCCCTTCCATTTTACAGGGCTCCCAGTACACCAAGTATGGGCCCTAGTCCCATATTTGAAAAAGAAATCGAGCTGGTGGAACTGAGTTCCTCTCGTACCCCCCTCCCCATAACCACTGACATTACAAACATATTTACACATAGAAATTGCCATAGAAACAATGAAAATATAGTTAAACATTTTTTATCGGCGGGCTTAAGGGGGCCCCTGAATCCGCCACTGTTGAATATCCAACTTAATTTTGTTATTAATGCATTTCTAACACCGCTGATCCAAATAGACGACACCAAGGTTAGCGACGCTTGATAGGCTTCAAGTGCCATCTCGAAGTTATTTGCTTACAGATCAAGAAATTGCAGAAGAACTGGAACACCCTGCGTATAAAGCAAACACGCATCATAACTATTGTATTTACGAAAAGTAAAAAATTATGAGAAACTAAGTGCCACAGTATCGATACAGGTTACACACTAAACTATAACTTAAACATAAACATAACGGCATACATGGTCATGAAGCATGGATGCTTATTTTAAAATCCATTTCCTCCTTCCTCTCCATTATTATATACATGTATTAGTAATCGTTGCCTTTTGATGGCGCATCAATTTCATCCGGCGCGGATTTAATAATTAATTTTCCATCACCCTGGGATTTTTCCCTTCAAAGCTGCAACAGTTTTTGTCGGTTTTCCAAGGCGGTCACTCACAAAGTAGTAACCGAGACCGATGTAGCTTAATTTCGATTATTGACGCGCAACTAAATCAAGTGCGCTAATTAAATCCCGCCGCACTTATGTCAGAATTCCAGACCTGACAATCCATTTACTTCATATTACCTATGATGCTAAAGCATAAAATTTTCCGCGTTGTGTTCGGGACATTGACGAATAGACAAACCGTTAACTATATGTGTTATAAGAGGTTACTAAGTAAGAACTAAGGAAGGCAACGGGAAACCACCTAAGAAGCCATGTTTTTTATGCCGTAGGATATAAATGTAGTCTCTGGCTATGACATGGATAAGTCATAGCCAGTGAAGGGATTAACTTGTTGAATTATGGAGTCTTCCATATAACGCGTGAAAGCAGACTCTGAGTATAACAAATGTTACTTCGACCTGCGTTTTGCAAAAACCCTAGAGAAGGAATGAGAGAGAGAGAGAGAGAGAGAGAGAGATAAAGCATAAAATCCAAACAACAAAACAAGATTTTAGCATTAGAGCTCTCTCTCTCTCTCTCTCTCTCTCTCTCTCTCTCTTTCATTCTTGGAAAAGTTAAACATACATTATAAAGAAAGGATCATCAGATTCTGTGATCATATCTATCCTTCTTAGTACCGCATGCTTCTCCATTAACATTTTAGTCGATTAATATAATTATCCAAGTTACAAGTCCTATGAATGTCCTAGAATTTAGAGTACAGTAATACTTTAGTATACTTTAATGTACTTCAGTAAAGTATGAATACATTTCATTGTAACTAAAATAGTCGTAATCCTGACAATTTTCGATCGGAATTTAACTTTTACTATTAAATTTTATTATATTTTACTATTTTTACTTAATTGTACCATATTTTAAAACTTTTCACCCTCAGCTGGCAGTGAAAAGTTCGATTTAAGTCTCAGACAACAGAATTTAGGCTACATTTTCAAATCGAATCAAATCAAACTATTCTATTTAAGACACATGTGCAGGTCCATATAACAGAACAACAGAAACTAAAGAGATTGTGGATGAAACTAAAAGAACTCTCTAAACGCAATCCACATGAACAGTCTATTAATTATATAATTAACATTTATTATATTATTCAGGTATAAAATATAACAAGTGTTCTTTGATATGACGCATTAGACAGAGAGGCAACAGCAAATTAGTTTAGTGAAACACCACGTACTGACCACATCAGATTCACAGATAACAAATACTAAACCGAACCCATATACTCGAGATTGCGTAGTTTTTAATAATTACAACATAATTATTTCTGTATGGAAATCATTAACCATAATTCAGAGTCTCATTTGCACTGACGTGCCGTGTTAACGAATGACTGATACAAGGAATGAATGAATCATACAAGGAATCGCTGGAATTTTGTATTAAATGTTAAATGATGAAGCCAATAGTTTATATGGTCAATTTCCTTTCTCAGAAGTATTTTAATCTGAGATATCTGCTGCTTTATTCGTCAACATTTGACAGGAATAAAAGGAACAGAAAACAAAAAGATTAGATAAGAAAATAGAGCAGAAGACAGAAAACTAATCAAACAACACGAACAAGACGAGAACGGCGACACTGGATTTGAGTCAAGGACCTACTGGTCCGTAGTCGAAAAACTTTTCAATAATCTATCAGCTCAGCTTAAATAATATATTAAGAGTATATTACTATAATATTGTTAAGCAATACAGCGTACCTTATACAATTCTGCACATTATATTTTGCCAAACAGAGTAAAAAATGAGTTGGATATAAAAAACCTTGTAAAATCAGTAACTATTTTAAGCGAGACCTATAATCAAGCACATAATGTATGTAGCACTGATATTGTTAGATTGAGAGAAAACCTAGAAATTGTAATGTTTACACGTGATGTTATATGTTTTCAGCAAATGGAACTGTTGAAGACACTCATTTTATTTTAATAATCATGTTTTAAAAAATTTTTTTATATGCTTTTGTAATTTTTCAAAATGAATGATCAATGTCAAATGATCATTTTATATCTGCATACTAATCGATACTGCTTACTAAATTACGCTTATTAAGTTATAGAATTTCTTCTGAGGGTCCTCGTAAGTGCCTTGGCGCCTAAGGTTTACGCTGTCTTAACTATTTATTGTCTCATTAATGTATACATGTGACTTTATTGTGCAAGACAAACTCTTTAAATTAAATTAGAATCAAGCACATTGTGTAGCACTATTAGAGATAGTGAGCTAAAACCTAGAATCAAGCACATTGTGTAGCACTGATGTTATTAGATTGTGAGCAACCTAGAATCAAGCACATTGTATAGCACTGACGTTATTAGAGTGTGAGCTAACCTAGAATCAAGCACATTGTGTAGCACTGATGTTATTAGAGTGTGAGCAAACCTAGAATCAAGCACATTGTGTAGCACTGATGTTATTAGAGAGTGAGCTAACCTAGAATCAAGCACATTGTGTAGCACTGACGTTATTAGAGTGTGAGCTAACCTAGAATCAAGCACATTGTGTATCACTGATGTTATTAGATTGTAAGATAGACCTAGAATCAAGCACATTGTGTAGCACTGATGTTATAAGATTGTAAGATAGACTTAGAATCAAGCACACTGTGTATCACTGTTGTATTTAGAGTGTAAGATAGACTTAGAATCAAGCACACTGTGTAGCACTGATGTTATAAGATTGTAAGATAGATCTAAAATAAAGCACATTACGTGGCACTGATGTTATTAGAAAGTGAGTTATAAAAAAGATGGAGAGGGTGGTACTACACGTTTAATGTCTGAACAAGATAAATAAGAATCGTTGAACTTTAATGCCAAGAAAACTTCGTCTGACAATGAGCTTTTTAAAAACTTGTAAAAAAGCTAATAAAAGCTAATGTTAACGTCAGTTTCCTCACTCGAAAGCGATGTCAGTGACGGTCGAGCCCAGGATTCGAACCCCGCACATGATCCGCGGTCGAATATCTTACCGACATCGCCACTGGCTCCAGACAGGAATTTACACGGAGTTTGTATTACACTACACGCACAGCATGACAATGAGTTAGATATTTCTTTCCTCAGGCTTTTTATAAGGATAGTTGATGTATTCAAAGATGTCCTCCTCACTTGATACGGGCAATGCTTCTCCAGGTTGACCTACGAGTCCAACACAAACACATAATAAGAAAGTGAAATATAAAGTAATAGAAACAGCAAATAGAAATCCGCATTGAACATCATTAAGTCATTTGTCATTAAGTCATCATTAAATCAACCTTGAGTCATTTGTTTAACTTTTTTCATATTAATATCTTTACATCAATGTCAGTCACTTGTAACATTACTACTACTGCTAGCTTATAGTACTATCGGTAATACTGCACTAGTAGTTCTACCATCACTGGAACATAAAGCAAAAAATTACTAATCAACTAGCGCAAGGTTCCGTCACCGAATGTAAGAATTTAGTACAACTTTAGATTTAAAAATAGACCATAGACTAAAATTCATCTGTAGATGGCAAAAATATTTGTAGATATCGAGAGAATAACATAGCTATCAATGTCGTGCTATACAAAAGTTAAACAAACATTGTAGTGAGTGATCATCCATGATGATATCTAACATTTTTATTGCCACGTGTTTGCCATTAGTCATCCATGGTACTAGTCATATGAATGTCAGAGATTTTCCTTTTGACATTCTGCTCCATCAGGAATGGATCTCAGGGCCTCAGGAACAGTCATTTAATCAGTCATCTCGATCTGCCTCTGTTTCTCATTCGTAATCAAAGCAAGACATTAGTTTACCTGTGCTCCCAACAGGTCTGATGCAATACTCGTTGAGGGTGAAGCCATTGTCGAGAGCATGCTGCCTCATCTTCTTATTAAACTGATCACTACCAGTGAAGTAGAGCATTGCACAGTGGTATTGATCGTGTGGTATCAACCTAAACAAATGATCACTTGATAGTGAAGTAAAGCATTGCACAGTGGTACTGGTCGTGTGGTATCAACCTAAACAAATGATCACTTGATAGTGAAGTAAAGCATTGTACAGTGGTACTGGTCGTGTGGTATCAACCTAAACAAATGATCACTTGATAGTGAAGTAAAGCATTATTAGTAGACGTCAGTGATTTTATTCTTACAGGATGAGACGAATTCCTAAATATTATTATTCTCATTATTAAACACATTCTATTATGTTAAACCTATTTTAATATTAATCCCATTAAACACAAAATTATTTAATTATTACACATTATAATATTAATCTCATTAAACTTAAAATTAATTTAATATATAAACTCATTATAATATTAGTCCCATTTCAACACAAAATTAATCTCATTGTTAAACACACTGTCCCTAGCCCTGACTGCTCATCACTGTTCCATTTGTTCGGTGGCTCTGAAAAAAGCTTCTTGCAAAAGACCATTGCAAATTATTCTTAAAATGTCAAATTCTACACCATCACGACTGTCTTCACTTAAAATGACTAACAAGACATATCTGTCTTCCAATACAGTAAACCTTTAGTATTTTAAGATCATTTTATTATTAATTTATTAATTTTATTTATTACCTGATATCTAGTCTACGATGATCATATTCCTTGCCGTCAGCAGGAAGCTTGCACACACCCTGTATAAACATATTAACATTTATCATCACCAAAAGGATTACATACACCCTGTATAAACATATTAACATTTATCATCACCACAAGGATTACATACACCCTGTATAAACATATTAACATTTATCATCAGAACAAGGATTACTTACACCCTGTACAAACAAACTTTATCATAAATCATAAGCACATGGATTACATACACCCTGTATAGACATATTAACATTTATCATCAGCACAAGGATTGCATACACCCTGCATAAACATACTACCATTTATCATCAGATCATCAGCACAAGGATTACAAACACTCTGTATAACCATATAACCATTTATCATCACCACAAGGATTACATACACCCTGTATAAACATTTTAACATTTATCATCAGCACAAGGATTACAAACACTCTGTATAAACAAACATATTAACATTTAAACATTTATCATCAGACCAAGGATTACATACACTCTGTATAAACAAACATATTAACATTTACTATCAGCATAAGGATTACAAACACCCTGTTTATAAACATTTATCATCAACCAGAAGCTTGTATTAACTCACCCTACATCATCATCACCAACATCTTCCCAAGAATTCCAGTTTGACTTAGGTCGGTATTAGTAAATTTTTGAAGTAATTTCTGGAGCTTAGGCACGTACCAACCCATTGCTTTTTCTGAAGTTCGTTTGGGTCTCAAAGCTTTATCGTCTTTTACGACACGTGCAGTCCATTGTTGATCTATACTAGCAACCCTTACACAACACGGGTAAAAACCTAGACACCATATGTATGCTAAATTTCTCATAAGTAGGCAGATAGTACAACTCTACAATCCAGTATAGTTGTATGCATTTAACATCCGTTTCTGTAGAACAATAGCACAGTCAGATACGTTATGACCGTGCTTTGAAGCCTTGCTTTCTTGCATATCAAACAAGAATACTAACACTTCTTATTCCCACCAGCAAAAGAACAACTAGAAACAGTAGCTAAGACTGGCTCAACTTGATTTTAATACAGTCGTAGCTCCCACATATGGGATATGTATACACTTAGACTGATTTATACTATACACAAGAACTATACAATTAATTCTTCATGTTTATATTAAACATTATCAATAAAATTATGAAATAAGCTTAAGACATAATATTATACATATTAGCTAACTCTAATAAAATAAAGAGAACTGTTCTTTGAACTGATTTTCTGGATTTTTGAATTTTGTACCGTTTTTGGACTTTCTTCTTGCTCGCCGGCTTGATTTTTATCTCCATAGTGCTCGATGTTGTCATTGAGGAGTGTAGCACTCTTAATTGTTCCTATGTTATGTAATGTGACTGTGTAGAAATAAACTAGGTATCAGAAAATTAAAACACAGAAAGACACTACATATGGATTACATACCATATATTTACTGTCTCCGAGGGATAGGTTGTCGGTCACTAGTTTTATTTTCTCTAAATGATTGACAACTTTCTGCAGTAAATGATCCTAAAGCACAGCACCACAATATATGTACTACTTATAAATATTCATTATTTATAGTGTTTAATTTTAATATTGACTAAAGCAGCTCTACACAACACACAACAAAAGGTAACTATGCTCTTCTTTGAGCAATAATTATAATTTACACATTTTTCATAAATAACATTCTAGAGCCAGAAAGGCTTTATAAATTTAAGACAAATTATACACGGTATATGTACATCTTCTGTTCCTACCGACATCGCCATTAGCTTCATCAACAATTAGAACAACAATTAGAGTGCTACAGTCATCAACGACAATATAGAGCACTAAACTTCATCGCCACCGGCTGGAACCAGTGGAGATGTCGGTAGGATATTCGACAGTGGATCAGTATGCAGGGTTCAAATCCGGGGCTCGCCCGTCACTGATATCGCTTTCGAGTGAGGAAACTGACGTTTGACGTCCTTGACATTGCCTTATGGCGAGGAACCGGACGTTAAATTCTTATTGATTGATTGATTGGTTAACATTAGCTTTATCTAAAATATATGTTTACAGATAGAGATAACATATTCCCCATCTTCTCTTTACAACTATTGCTTTCCAATCATTTTCTGATCCACAGAAGATGTCAGAGGTTTAGACAGCATCTAACAGTTATTATAACTGCACTGTTGTTGTACAGTGATCGTTCAGCATAGTACAGTGAGTAAAACCTTCTTTGTGTCTGTAGTAGAGGAGTGAGAGCTATGAGTCAGCAGAATATCAATATCTCCGCTAGCGGCAGCACCTGTACAAATATAAGTATAAATATTATTTAGGCTTAAGTTTAAGCTTTAGACTTTTAGTTATGTTGAACAACAACAGTAATGCTGGTAGTTACTAAACTCGTCATGATCAGCAGATCACTTGCGCATCTGTTGTAGGTTAAGCAACTGTTTCGAAATAACTCTAACAAGGTAGATATTTTCAATCATGGCCTTTCCTAACTTTGATATTTTATGGCATATTTACAAATATAAAGTTAAAACAGCAATATACGCAACAGCAAAAACAACAAACAACCAGAGTACAACTGTCATCCAATAGAGACATAGAGCTGTACGAAACCAAGTCAAGAAAAACAGTAAAAACTAAAGATAACTACAAAATGACGCAAATGCAATATCTGAAAAACCAGTCAGAGGATTTGCAGATTGAAGCAGTGGATGGGGGAGTAGACGATAGTCATTGGTACCAACTCATTATCACAAGATGAAAATAGATATAATGTTCAGTAGGTTATAATATGTGCAGGCCAACACTGATGCTATTTGATAACAGTTTCATTAAAGTGAACGGTAGAAGAGTTGAGATTTGATCTTAAGTAAAGGAAGTAAATATTCCATATTTCAAAGATCTATTAAGAATAACTGTTAATAAATCCTTCGTATCTGACTTATTTCAAGTACACAAACCACGTCTAAAGCTGCCACAGATTTTTCCTTCAAACTTCTCGTCAACCTTTTTCAGTTCTGTCAATAGTATTTCCTATCAAAAACAATAGCAGTGACAATTTAAACATATGTCTCTACATCAAAGAGAAAGTCAACGGCCGCAACACGTTAATCTATATTTTTGGGCTAAATATTACAATTAAAATTTAATTAGTCAGAATGGATAAGCAAAAGAATGCACGTGGTGTAATAATAATAATAATAATAATAAAAATAAAAATAAAGCTTTAACGCCCGCTTCCTCAG
The DNA here is from genome assembly GCA_905160935.1 of Enchytraeus crypticus. Classification (NCBI taxonomy): domain Eukaryota; kingdom Metazoa; phylum Annelida; class Clitellata; order Enchytraeida; family Enchytraeidae; genus Enchytraeus; species Enchytraeus crypticus. The sequence continues at coordinate 129,328 of CAJHZI010000040.1, forward strand.
ATAAGAATGATGTAAGGGACGTAGAATGATGTCAGGGACGTAAGAGCAGACTCAACAGGAACAAAGGATGGCAATGAAAAACCACTTAAGAAGCCATATTTTCCCATGCCACTGGATACATTAAGCCTCAATAAAGGCTTGGAATTTATCGAGACTAATAAACAAAGGCAACAGCATCATCTTGTTCATCAATAATGTAATCAAGTTTTAATTAAGGTCTGCTTTCTCACCAAGGCAATTAATCTCAGGATCGTCCCAAGCAAATATTCAACGATAAGTTTTTCTATACTATTAGGTCATCATCACCATCTTCCCTGAATCCCAGTTTAAACAGGGTCGGGATTAGAAAATTTTGCAGCAATTTCTGGAACCAAGGCGTCACCAACCGAATGCCCTTCACGACGTTTGCCCTTTCGGTCGTTTTATATACTATTAGATAAGACTTGCAAATAGCCTTCAAGCAGAAAACACTACAATACTCTACAACTGTATAAAGAAAATGTACTAGTATCAGTTACATTAATATATAATTACATAAAGAAACTAACTTCATATTTCAACATTTCCTCTCGTGGTATTCTCTTCTCAAACTCTTCATAGTATCTGTCAAAAATTACATTACTTATTTTTATTTTTATTACCTTCAAACTATTTAAATTGTTCAATACCTCGGCACAAATAAAATAATACAGACATGACAAGCAAATAAGCAAATAGACAAGATAAATAGGGTCACCACAAAAGAGACTAGGCCCTACTAGACAGAGTAACATATTGGATTACAGATTATCTTCTGTGCTACAGAATACTGTAGAACCTACGATAACATACAATTTAACTAAAACTCATATTAAGAAGGTATTTTCAAAATTATCAAAACCACACGGAAAACAAATTGAGGCGAAAAGATACCTAACATTTTGAAAATCCAAAATTAACTAGATCAATGTTTAACAAATAAAACTTAAGAAAAGTTCAAATAAAGTTAAGCAAAGTACGTAATAAATCAATACATTGGTTCTTGCCAAGTACATTCAAGCAGTTCATATATATGCTTGTATGCGAAAACATAATTAAATGTTCATGTATTGATCTCAGACTATGCAAACAATTATCTACTGAATTGCCAATCGTTAAGAATTGGTTATATAATGGGTGTACGCAGTTAAATGTGTATACTTTAGAGATTGAATATAGTCGCATACTTGAGTCCGATTTGTTGATGATGATTCAGTTTATCAGCGTGCAGGTGTAAATCTAAAACAGATAAAGTAATCTCAATCTAAAGAAAACAGAATTAAACATATCGCCGGAAACTGAATCAATATAGCAGAATATAGCCATCCATACGCACAGCAGCTACATTTCCTCGAAAGTAAACTCTAGGACCAGCTTTTGGTCATGATACTGTTTTATGTATTTGGTATCACAACTGATGATAAGTGAATAATGGTGATCTGGATCAAATACGCTTAAAACTTTCTATTCTTTCACCCTTCATTATAGGCCTACAGGCGGACATTTGCTTATAATCCAGACTTTAATTTGTCACTGGTTCAAGCATATGACTAGTTTAACTATTTCCTTACCCAAAGCTTACAAAAACGTCTTTTAAGAATAATTCTTAAAATGTTTCCAAAATGAAGCAAAGAAGTCATGACTTAATCGGAAAGTCATACTGACTTGTTTGCCTTATTGAATAAAATGTAACGCTATATTACAGGGGAAAGGAGGAATTGAGAGAGGAAGCTCAATTATGCAATGAAGAAATTCTCAGCTTTAAAATCCCATCTGCAAGCCATTTTTGATATGGCGAGTGAAACAATAATAACAGTAGAAATCTCCCTAAAACTACAATTATTCTATTAGGCCTACCTTCTATAACGATTTCAATTAACCATATCTTAATCTATATATGTTCCTACCAGCTATGCTTTTGATGCCTTCTTTGAAAAACTTCTGAGCCGCAACAGGCCTGAAATGTCAAGTAAAAGTATCATGATTAATTATTGATAAATATATGCAATTAGTTCAATAAACTACGTGCGGGCTTTTATTTTATTACTGTATAAGTTAAACTTCAGTATATATAAATAAGCAATTTAGTGCAACAAAAAGCAAAGAAAAAGCTTTTAATCTACTAACTTCAACGCTGTGTTACATTCAATATCATTTTACACACTACGCAACAAACTCAATATATATTTAATAAAGTTTTTCAAACATTCAATAACTACAGTATGCCGTATTTCGAGCAGCATAGCATAGTAAGCTAATAACATTAATCAGAAGACATTCCAAAGATTTCATTTTAAAATATTGTACTATGTTGTGATAAAGATATTCCACCCAGCCAGGACACCAGAAAGACTTACAACTATTGAAAGTTATGAAAAATCATATACATGTAAAAGAACAAGTAGGAAAAGAATAGACAGAAAGTACAACAATGATACATATATTACCCTATTCCTGTGACACGTGTTAGTTCTGTAATAGCAACAGTCGCATCATCAGCCCGAATCTAGACAATGACAAACAAACTTGGGTTATATACCAACCAAAAGACAAAAAGACAATCATCAAGTCGTCGTCGTCATCATCATCATCATCGTCATCATCATCATCATCATCATCACCACCACCATCACCACCACCACCACTACTGCCGCCGCCGCCACCACCACCATCATCATCATCATCATCATCATCATCATCATCATCAAACGATATCAAAAATTAAAGGCCCACATTTTAAGTAGATGGTACATGAATTGTTTATTTGTATTTCCTACTTCAATTTGCTTTTGCTGACTTTGTCATTTGCATTACGTACTACAATGTGCGGTGAAATAAATATTATATACTCTCTCTCTTAGTGCACTGCCTACTGGCAGGTCCATGGTACATAACGCCTCCACTCTTCTCTGTCTTCCGCCTTCCTCTTCATTTCCACATATGAGTGGGTCTTTAAATCATCTAACATACCTAATCTCGGCCTGCCCCTGCCTCTTTTTCCTTCCATTCTACCTTCTATGACCTCTTTTAATAGACCTTCCCCCCTTAGAATGTGTCCTATCCATCTCTTCTTCCTATTTCTTAATACATTTATCAACTGTCTATCTGTGCCAACTCTCTCCAGGACTTCCTCATTTGTAACCTTTTGAGTCCAGCTAATCCTCTCCATTCTTCTCCAAATCCACATTTCCAATGCCTCCAGTTTCCTAATATCTTCCTTTCTTAAGGTCCATGTTTCACATCCATATAATAGCGTGGTCCAAATCAAAGTTTTCACTATCTATATACTAATGAGTGCATAATTGCATAATGTTGTAATTGTGCATTATAATTAAGAAGTCCATTAATGCTTGTGCATTTAAAAATAAAAAAATAAACTATTAAGTAATCAAGTGCATTTCAGTTCAAAACAAAAAAATTCAAGACATACCTTTTCAAGCTTTTCTAATTTTCCTGTGGCCAGGAATTCATCAATTTTTTTACCGATCTTGACACCAACACCTTCCTGTAACCATTATAAGTACATTAAAAAATTAATTAGTAAATTAATATTAAAACAAAATTACTTTAATTAATATTTTAGACTAATTTATAATGCGAAATTGAGAACATCAGAATTGAAGTATGAACAGCGTCTATCAATCAAGTAAAAGAAAAAACAGAAAAATAACATTTATTTGCAGATATTAAACAGAAATTGCATTAAATATAGTACATCCAAGATACAAGATATCCATTGTTTTCTCTCAAAATCAAAGGCCAATAAAATAAAATCTCTTACTTTACCCAAGAGAAGAACTGCAAATTAGTATGAGACAGTTTGCATGAATTATAGTTTAATATATAAAACACATACGCATATACATACATGTACACAGACGTCCAGTACAAAGTCACAGGCCTTTAAGTGGATTTTTAGATACACCAAGCTAACATACACACACACACATCACATACACACAGGAGTACATACAGACACACATACATACAGATACATCAAGTGCCAAGTCATCGGCCTTGAAGAGGTTGTTTAGATAAGTAAGCTATCACACACATACAACATACTCGCATACATACATGCAATATGCGACACATACAGCCGTCAATTAGAAAATGTTTCATCACACATTTGTGTTTGCAAATGCAGAGAAAAGGAGAGAATATGATCAAACTTAAAGGCTGCATGCATTATATACTAAAAATATATCATATTAATTGTTATATATTATGTAACATAAATATAAATATCACAATTAAATAATTAATTATTTAAATATTATAATTACATACCAGTGCCTTAGCTTGATCTCCAGACACTATGGTTTCAGAATGTTTAGATATCACTCCAGCAGCCTTCCTATAGGCATTGTACTTGTGCATAGCCCTGGTAACATTCTTCTCATAGTTGGCTAATTCTAAACAAACAAATAAAATTGTTAGCATTTTGTCTATTTAACACTTAATTGTGAATAATCCATAGCATACAAGTTTTCATAAATATACCCCTTAATATATGAGGTGTAACAACATAAAAATCTTATTCTAATTTGTAGACATTTTGTACTATTCACCCATTTCATCGAGAAATTTAATAACGACAAATACATTCTGGTATTGCCAGAAATCAACAGATTCTTTGACTGGTTTTCAAGATTTTGATTAGCACAGTATATAGGACAGCACAGTATATACTCTGCTCATAACTTTTGAATTAGGTTCATAGTGCTCAATGTTGTCTTAGATTAATATATATTACAGTAGCAATCTAATTGATTGTTATTAACGTTATTATCCTTGAATACAGCTAAATTTGAAGCTCATTTCTTCATCAATTACGAGCCAATTTCATACCTCACCTTTAGAATTATTGCGCTTACAAATGAATGTATAATTGTGTATGCATCGTAATCTCTCTTCAACAAAAATAACAAGTCACTTATATTACATAGTCTTTATATTCTTCACACTTAAAATATTACTGTTTACTACAGGAGCATATATTGAAGATCTTTTTGCATTTTTATTCTAAGAACCTCATCAGATGACCTTTTCATCATCAAGCAAAAGTTTTCGGTTGAACTATACACTTTAATTTTTAAGATTTTAAACACTATTCTCCTCTCTATAATATGCAGTCTATAATCTAATCACTATTACATGTATAATATATAGTCCAATCTATAACATTTCCATGATCTAATCTATATCTAATCTAAAACTTTATGTATAGTCAATTCTACAGTTTAATGGCCACTTTTAAATTAAGCAGAAATTTTTCACAGCTCACCAATACTGAAATAAATTGAAACCATTTATTAGTTAATACTATTATAATAATTTACTGAGACACACCCATGAGAAAGTCAACAATCTCTGCATTTGTGTTCTCACCAGACGGTCCTTTTCTTTTACTCATCTTGTAGGGTCTCACAAAATAAAGTATTTCAGTAGGTTTACAATAATCCTTCACTCCTGGAATATACAGAGTAATAAATAAGTTCACTTCAAACTGGTAGGATTAGACTAAAAAATAGATACTTTTCATGCACTTTAATTTTGAATTTATATTAAATGAGTGACTCATTCGACATCAAGTTTTGAAGTAATGCTTAATTCTAAGCCAAATTTGAGCTCATGAAAATATGTTTTTAATTCTTCATTCACAGCGGTGGTCCAAATTAAACTAGGCCTTGTTAGAGGTCACTATATTATCAACATAAAATCAGCAAAAAAATGCCAAAAACTTATGATTTTAAAGTTGACTGAACATTTTTATACCTTAAAAGAATCTGAATTAATATCATTCTAAGAGAAGCAATAATGAAGATGAACAAGTCTGCTGGTGAATGACTAATATATCCAACTATAAGAAGTTCTGAAAACTTTAGTTCTTGCGCTATAGTTCGTCCTACAATCCTACTTTTATGTGACCTAAAGGTTTAGTGAGAGCAGGTAATAGTTTACGCTAAATTCAGGCATATACCATAAATCCAATGAACATCGACTATATGCGTCATAGTCACGTACTGCAGCTTGCATATATGAAAATGCCTAACTTAATGGTTCCCAATATGCAGGTCAAGCCCCTATACGGATCGCTGGACCAAATCAGATGGATCGCTGCCTTCTATTAAATTGTGCAATATAAACACGTTAAAGAATATTCAATGTAAGATTGTTTACTTCAATATTGATTAGTCACGCATCTTACCGTACAGCAAAGTTGTCCAAAACTAGTAAAGTACTCAATAAACATTAAACAAAGAATAGTGGCTAATGAAACATTTTATGGGAAAGCAACAAAACAAACTTTTAAATAGTTGTCTATTTGGTCTTAGTTTCCCTGATAACTTAATATTTGCTTTTTGGGTTTTATGAAACAATCTCAATCACAACTTCAGCCTACCTAGATTTCCAAGAATTCAAAGCGATTGAAGATAATTGAGCTCTGCCATTAGCTAGTGCGATCTCCGCGCTTAAAATGTTCCAGTAAAAGTTCTCAGAGCCATTTGAATTTAGCGAGCAAGCGCCAAGCTTAACCCGTGAAATATGAGACGACAAGTCATCCGCTAACTAGCGAGTCAACAAGCGTTCATAAAATCCAAAAGTGACTATCCCTTCGCTAAAGCTGTCGATAGCTTACTATCGGATTGTCATAAAATTGGCCATAAGTACACAAAAAAATCAGTGGTCACCAACTGAAAGCAAAAATTAATAGCAGGTCGCCGGGTTAAGCAGGTTGGGAACCACTGGTCGAACTGTCACATACACATATAATGCATAAAGATTTAACAAGTTGATCTAAAGACCTACAGGTATAATTGTACACACATTTCTATGTAATACTCAGGAATTTTTTCCAATTTAAGTGAGTGTGACTGACTATTTAAACACAAGGCATACTAATTTTTTTACAAAGATTTCTAAATATCATAGAATTCTCTGAATTCCTTAAAAAATTGCTAAACATACAGCTACAGTAAAAATTATCATCTCCATTATAGTTTACCACTCCAGCTAACTAAGCTAAGCATTGCGGCAAAAGCATTCAGTATTAAAATCTAGCGTCACATACAGAAGCTATCGGAATAACAAAGTAACTGGATTGGTATTCTAAATTTTTGGGCGTGTTTAGACCATTTTATTTTTCGTTCGATGTTTTCAATGACAACAATTATTATTATTGCTGTTGTTGTTGTTTGGCTGTACAATATATCTTTGCTGAATCCACAGTTTCTATCTACATTTAATTGATTTTCAAAGTTATAAACTTGCCGTGCTAACCTAACACATTAAAGTACCAACAAACTGAATAACTATGTTATATTTTAAAAGAGTACAATGCGGACAAAAACATCAACCATTCAAGATATTAATACAAACCAGCGTTAATTAAATGCCTAATTGATAGTTTCCATGTAAACATTCTGTGTTTACCATTTTCAAGCAACGAAAAACTACAAACTCAAGGAAGTTTGACCTTTTTTAGCAAAACGCTCGTGAATGAATAACTGTCGTGCATAACAACATCGAGCACTATGATGTTACCGCTAACGAAAAAAGACAAAGGCCGCTTAACAGTGTCAATCCACAATTTCAAAATCTGTCTTAAGTTCAAAAGCATGCTACGATTAAAATTTGGATAACATCATATGATTCGAAGGCCGGCATATACAGTATATACAGAAGAAATTATGAGGATGAGATCTCTACTAATAGTATACGAGCGTTGATAATAATTGACTATGATGTCTTGATTAGTACATTGGAGGGCAACCACCTTACTGGTACATTTAAACAAATACCTGATGTATTTGGAAGATGCCGTATCTTTATAATTCTGTATCTTTGGGAAGCATATATACGCGCTTAAATCCCTCACTAGCTAAACTCTGCTCTAGCTATAAAATACAATGATATCACCATAGGAACGATAATTGAATGTCTTAATAGCTCAGTGTGTAAGAGCGCTATGTAACGGCACGAAGTCTTAAATGACTGTTTCTGAGATCTTTGGATCAATTTCAGGAAGAGGAGATCAGAAAGTAAATACTCGGACATTCATGTACATCTCGATCAGGGTATACGGTAGGCTATTTACCTGACGTCTTGAAGAAAAGCCCTTCGGGCTTCTGACCTTGACGTTAAACTCACATTAAAATGGCAACTATAGCAAGTGATAGAAGAAGGAAATAACGGAAACTACAACATACAGCAGCTAAGCAAAGTTCGACACTTCGTGCATGGGATATAATATTATATGTAGGCCTATAATATGGATCCCTTGAATGAAACTGCCAATTTACTTGAAATTGCTAGCATGCTATAGCATAGTACTCGTCGGCTTGAATTCTTTCTCGTCGGCTTGGTTAGTGCTCGATGTTAGCATTAACGACATTAGCGCTCTAATTCTCATTGTTATTGCACATTATTTGCTGAGGAAGGTAGGCTAATATCTCTCAAGTGTAGGTGTGGCAGTAGTTTATAAAGAAAGGCTGTTTTGGAAATCTACAGGCATAAGTTCTGTTCGAGTTAAGGTGAGCGAATTTATCATTCCATTTTCGATAGTACAGAAAACATTTAGCAAAATCGCGTTTTTGTTTAAATAATTAGATGCTATAGAAGCTATCTATGTGTATATATTCATAGATATATACAGGGTGAGTTAAAAAAAAGATAACACCTGCAAAAAGTTTGAATATCTCAGGCTATTATTAATATTTTACAATAAAACTTTTACCAATTACTAAAGGACTAATTTTTGATGGGGTGGCCAATTTTCATCCATTTTGGTACATAGACAGGCCAGTTATGCAAGTTTCAGCAGCAACCCCCCTATTTTTACCTAAAAATGGCGTAAAGCACCTCCTGCAGTTCTGTCTTGTATTTATGCTTCGGCTGGTGTTTCTGATAGAGATGCAGCATGGTTCCCCAGATATGGTAATCCAGAGGATTATGATCGGGTGAGTTTGGAGGCCATTCGTTCTTCTTGATGTAATCCGGATTTCTCTCGCTGATCCTTTCCTGTGCATGACGAGATGCATCAGCCGGAGCACCATTCTGCTGAAAGATGAAACCCTTTGGTAGAAGAGCATGGCAATCATCAAACAGCTCCGGAAGCAAAGTACTGACGTAATACTGAGAGTTCAACCTTACCTTCTCGTCAATGAAGTGCAATCTGCCCTCACCGTTGTAGCAAACGCCATTTTAAGTTAAAAATGGGGGGTTGCTCTGCTGAAACTTGCATAACTGGACAATCTATGCACCAAAATGGATGAAAATTGGTCACCCCTCCCGAAATTAGTCCCTTATTAATTGGTAAAAGTTTAATTTACAAATATTAACAATAGCCTGAGATATTCAAACTTTTTGTAGGTGTTATCTTTTTTTTACTCACCCTGTATATATGGATGCTATCAAATTAGATGCTATCTAAGTATATATATATATATATATATATATATATATATATATATATATATTTATATATATATAAATATATATATATATATAAATATATATATATTTATATATATATAAATATATATGTGTTTTTTACAGTATAGGTATACACGTGGAATTTCACCAATATATCTGTAGTCAAAGTCTAGTTAATTTAGGAACTAAAAGATAAAAAATTAAATTTTAACTTCCACTTTCCCTTCAAGAGATGTTGTCAGAGATGACATCATAAATAGAATATAGGTCTATATGGCTGCAAGGGGTCCTTCCCTATAAAGTCAAAGCGTTTATTAATTTGAATAAATGTGATTAGCGCTCACTGGGATTAGCATGTCATTTATCCTCGTAGAGGTAGAAGGAGAGAGGGAGAGAGAGAGAGAGAGAGAGAGAGAGAGAGAGAGAGAGAGAGTGAGAGAGATGCAGAGGCGACTGTAAATTAAAAGTGACAGTGGACAAATGTGAAGTTTCTTAGCAAGTATAGGCTAATAAAGTATGGCTGGTGCCAGTGGCGAAGTCGGTAAGATACTCGACCGCGGATTAGTATGTGCAGGGTTCAAATCCATGGCTCGCTCGTCAATGCGATGACATCACATGAAAGCGATGTCACTCGCGTTTGACTTCGCTTTCGAATGAGGAAACTGACGTTACCATTAGCTTAGTTTTTTTAGCTTTACTCTGCGGCTTGAATTAACTACAGACATGCAGAGGTCAATTGTTGCTGCATCAGATGTTACCACTGCGCTATTTTAGTATTCATTCATATCATTGTCCATTTTGCGGTACTGCGGCATAAAGAACCAATTTCTAACTCTATAAATTGAAAGGCTTCCTAGCATTATTTTGAGATAGTACAAACCATCAAAGAGCATAATGGATTAGTAAATTATGTTAAATCAATATACTGTTACATATATTGCAGAAGTGAAGTTTATAAATTTTAATAAAGTAAACCCCATCCACGATCTTTGTCCACTTAAATTTCTTAACAGTTGATTTCATCATCATATAAACTATAAAATATTAATCGAACTATTGCATAAGATAGAATGACCAGTAGCAACTGTTGAACACAATGAACAAAGAGGGAAAGAGCAGTCTAGAGTATTTGTCTATTTTGCTAACATCACGAACTGATGGAATTCTCTGACCGAACTGCTTGGCGCCGTTGCTGATGGCGCTTAGAACTTTCTTTCTCTCCTTCACACGAGATGGCGGCACCGAGCGTTGACCCAGTTGATTGTTTCTATGACGACCAGACGTTTGGACGCTCGAAACCCGCACTACGTAACCAGAGTGAGAGCACTTGGCAGAGCCAGCTGTGCGGTGTTTAGACATTGGCGCACTCTCGACAAAATCACAATCTCCAGTATTGTCTAGGTTTCCTACCACCCTACTCCTGATTCCCACCAGTGGGGAGGACCTGGTGACGCCTGCGTCACCGGTGCCTGCCTCCATCTCCTGAAAACAACAACATCGGTAGTGCAGTAGAATAATAAATATAATAATTAAAAAATAATAATTAATAATAATAATAATTATATCAATAATTTAAAAAGTTATGAAACAAAAATGTATAAATAAGAAAATATAGGGTTTTAAATTTATAAAAAAAACCTTTTATTTCATAGTTATTTCATACAGAGTAATTTCTATATATGGTTATTTGACAAAAGTAATTTTAGCATTGATAGACTTAATCTTCTGCGGCGGTTCCCCAACCTTTGTTGATCTGCGCGGATGGTCCGCACAGGTTGTCGGCGGATATCTGCCAGATTCCTCAAATGGTACATACGATACTTATTCTTATTCTCAGTCTGCTTTCACTCTCATTAAAATATACTTTATCTATCGTCAAGTTGATCAGCATTGAGATTATGTCTTTATTTTCATATTCTAAACAGAGCTTCGAAAATAGAAATGCTAAGATGCTTACCACTTTATTTTTCTTAGTTTTTGCTAAACTGAGGTTGCTCAACGATTGTTGAGAGAGAGAGAGAGAGAGAGAGAGAGAGAGAGCTAACGCTAACCAGATACGCTAACCAGAATAAGTTTCTGCTTAATCGTAAATTACACACTGAGTAAAAGGCTGATCTACACGCAGCGTTTCAGGAACAACAAAAGCTAAGCTTACAAAACATTTAATCCTTGGATTGGTAGTGCATTCTACCTGTCGATTAAGTTGCCTGCGCTCTTCTGCCAGCCTCTTGGCCTTGCGCTTGGTCCTGGCCCCCCAGTACGTGTAGTTGACTGCGGCGTACTCGAGCAGTGCGGCGAAGACGAAGACGAAGCACATGACGAGGTAGATGTCGATAGCCTTGACGTACGAGATCCGAGGTAGAGAAGAGCGCACGCCTGTGCTTATCGTCGTCATTGTCAGCACCGTCGTTATGCCTGAAAAATTAAACGATCAATCAATCGATCAAGCAATCAAGCAATTAATCTATCAATCGATCAATCAATCAATCAAAAAAGCAATTAAACCATCAATCAATCAATCTATTTATCTATCTATCAATATCTATCAGTCTATCAAACAAATTATAAAATCAAACAAATTATAAACTAACTAAAGATGGTGAAAACCTTTGTATAGGCCGTGCTATTTTATGGATACGCAACACGTATATTAAGGAAGATGTCAAGAAGCTAGAAGCGTTGGATATATAGAAATGGAGAAGAATAAAAAAGTAGACGCTTTTTGATAGAAAGCTTAATGAATCAATACCTACAGTATAACTGACTTGATGATTCAATAAGTGAACCCACAACTAACTTAAAGATTCAATAAGTTAACAGATAACTTACTTAATGAATTAATAACTTAACCTATAGCTAATTTGTTGATTGAATAATTTAAACTGTAACTAAGTTATAATTGAATAAGTTGACCTATAACTAACTTTATGATTGAATAAGTTCATCTATGACTAAATTAATGATTGAACAAGTTGACCTATGACTAACTTGATGATTAAATAAGTTGACCTATATCTAATCCACCCACCTAAGGTAACTCTAGCAGACGTCGCCTCGTAGTTAATCCAGAAGGAAACCCAGGAGAGCATGACGATGAATATTGAAGGCAAATATGTCTGAAATATGAAGTAGCCTATGTTCCTTTCCAGTCTGAAACTTAGTGACAGCCTCTTGTAATTTCCTGCCCAAAGGTATATGTTAGTAAGTAATAATAAGAGTGTAATGTTAATAATTGGATAAACGTTATTAGTAGTACTAATAATGTCGTCAGACTGTCAGAGTGGGCATTGGCCACTTGCATGCTTTCATGAAAGGAACTGACGTAAGCCTCGGCTCCAGAAATTGCCAAAAAAGTTTCTAAAATGAATGGAAGAGATTTTGATATGGTATGGGACAAAGAGGAGTGGAGAAGGTCCATTCGTATCCCGACCCTAGTTAAACTGGGATCAAAGGAAAGATGATGATTATGATGATGATGATTATATACGGAGCCTAAAGTATATGCCTATTACAACTTATTAGGCTACCTCGTTAGTAATGCCTTAATTTAATGACATAAATTCCAAAGTAAAATATGAATGATTCGACAGTTGGTCTCGAGTGATTTACCGCTCTAGTGGTTATCTCAACCTGCTCTTATTTTAAATGCAGCATGAAGCAGCATGAAGCAGCATGAAGCAGCATGAAGCAGCATGAAGCAGCATGAAGCAGCATGAAGCAGCATGAAGCAGCATGAAGCAGAATGAAGCAGCATGAAGCAGCATGAAGCAGCATGAAGCAGCACGAAGCAGCATGAAGCAGCGTTCTTCACTCAGCTCTAAGCTTAGTGGTGTTCAAGAGCGAGCATCGAACCTCTCCCCCCACTTAAAACGTGGGATTTTTGTGGTTTGCCACAAATAAGTCAAGCAATCATTCAATCAACAATCAATCGATCAATTAATCAATCTATCAATCAATAAGAATGTAACGTCCGGTTCCTCACGTCCGGTTCCTCGCTTTATGGCAATGTCAGAGACGTCTCATTCTCTAAAAAGTAAAATCAGACGATTGCTGTACCAGTAGCTAGATTCTCTATGGTAGTGAGCGTTCTATAGTCCACAACTGTAAATTGAGGAATTTCAGCTCGATCTACGCCATGAACCGCAGTGTCTCTGTGGCTGCCTTTCCACTCCATGATGACATCCTGCATCGGATATCCATCTGTCGAATACAATTATTTAATACTGAAATATTACTCAGTATTTCAGTTTTTCAAGCAGAGTGCGCCAAAGTGGTATTAGCGGTATTATGGGAGTTCAAAGGTACTTGTAACACAACAGCAATTAGATTAAACAATTTAATTAGATGAAACTTTTTATATCATTGAAACGAAAATTTATTTAAAGTTTAGGTAAAATTGAATTCGTGTTTAATAATCAATAGGCAATGACAAATAATGTCGCATATGCTTATGAACGCTGGAGTCTTACACAGTGATTTGAATGCTTTACCAAAAATAAACCCATACCAATTTTTTGATGAAATATATAAATAAAATTAATATTGTATATACATGAAGAAGAAAGGCTGTGCTAGGAGAGCTCCGAGCTTCTAATCGAAGCCGTCACAAATTCATCATTGTAATGGCTTTCACTCGTTTGTGTAATGCTACTCAATAAAAGTCCAATCCAAATTAATATTAACTCATATCGACACTCGCTCAAATCACACACTAAAATTCAAAACAAATATTTACGTTTAAGTTGTGTTTTACATGTTAAATGCTTTATACAGGTACATGTAGTTTACTTACTGTAGTAAATGTTACGCATAATCTGAACCAAATGGCAATCAGTTAAAAAAACCGGCATGTTACAGCATCTCTTTAGATACGAAATCAGAAATTAAAGCTATCGTATTTTATTTTACAGCCCTACGAAACAGTTGACTATCATTGAAAAATAAAACATGCAACACTCACAACTCTCTATTTCCACAGTACAGTTCTGCTCATCCAGAGGATAGTTATGTAGATCCATCATGCACGCCAGTGTAGTGGTGAATCTAAGCAATCAACGTAGTGGTGAATCTAAGCAATCAACGTAGTGGTGAATCTAAGCAATCCACGTAGTGGTGAATATAAACAATCAACGTCGTGGTGAAACTCCTTGCCGCCCTATCTGTATATCTTATCGTACACAGTATATATTATCCGCTGGCTGCAGTACCTTACCCACGGGATTTGAACCCCGCTCATACTGATCCGCTGTCGAGTGTCTTATCGACTTCGCCACTGGGTCCAGCCAGTGGCGAAGTCGGTAAGACACTCGACAGCGGATCAGTATGAGCGGGGTTCAAATCCTGGGCTCGCCCGTCACTGACATCGCTTTCGAGTGAGGAAAATGACGTTAACCTTAGCTTTACCTTAGCTTTATATAATCTCTATTTACTTTGTATTATACATTATCTTATCTCTATATCTGCTACCACTACTCTGGAGCAGACCAAACAAAAATGTTTACTACCATGATTTCCAGTAGATGTAACTTATTGACGCATTTCATGACTCTATCTTAAAGTGATTAAGCTGTATGATGCTCGAAATTGAAGGCCTGCATTTTGCATAGGGTTGCGTAGAACTTAACACTGTCGTATACATAGTACAGGCCTTAAAGGCCTGTACTATGTATACGACAGTGTTAAGGTCTGTCAGCATTATGCTTGAAGTTCCTGCCGCAGTATCTGGATACAAATGTAGGCCTACTTCTGAACTAATAGTAAACTAGTAGCCTAATTAACTACCTGAAACATAAGGCAATTTCATTCAACATGTAGTTATATTAACGGCAATGTCTGAAATGATGATGAAGCCAAGTAATTCTAAGCTAGGCTCGAGACAGAACGTTTGCAGTCACGGAGAAGCTTTAGTGATTCTGTTAATTAAAATACTGAATGACATTAATCCTACCATCATACGGAGAGTATATTTGCTTTCATGTTCCACCATCGTATAACAATTGAAAAAATAATAAATTAATATAAAGATTTTTTAACTTTTACTACTCTTTTATTGTTAAATATTAATCTCTTGTTTTATTACTAATAATAATTGTTTTATTAATACTAATATACAATTAAACAAAGAATCCATCGTATAAGATTTAGCTACAATTCGCCTAGTTTATTCTTCCTTCTAAATTATCCCATTCTATGTTCACGTACAGCATGCAAGAACAATAGCAGTACTTAGAAATAGGTTAAATTTCAGTGGTTCTCATTTAAATCTTTATATAGTCCTTTGCTTCAGTTTTCTCGATACAGGAAAGAATTCGGTTTCAGTCAATACACAGTAGAGCGAATCATAGGCAAATTCATAGGACTACAGCCTCCTTTAATCTTGCTCTCTTAGCTTCAGTAATCGCTGCGATCCCTATGTCTACCTCTTAAAGGCCTACCATAATAACAATAAAGGTTTAACGCCCGTTTCCTCATCCAAGGACTATGTCAGGTAGGGCCTACGTCAAAGCTATTGTGCCGAGCTGGAAGATATGCCTTAATACTAACATTCTAGGACAAGATTGACTGTCTAGGTTACTAGGCGTTGTTCGTAGTCATATTGTGCAATTTCCTTCGAGCTTTCACTGATTCGTCACGGAGGTAATTTTAAATCATATGAATCTTAACTATTTAAATAATATATTTTAAATTTACAGACAGCTTCATCAAACTAGACATTTATTTACGAGGTACAAGGGTTAACTTTATCAGGCAATATTTTTTCAACAATTTATATTTATCTTAGAGGAATCAAGATTTAGACAAGTTCTCGATGACATTTTTAAAACATTAATTATTAAATCACATTGCATGATAATAATAGCAAATGGACGCAGTTAAGTTTCGAGAGTTGCTAACATGAAGTTAGCAATGCAGCTATCTACCCTGACGCCCCCTTCACTACTCTTCAGTAGCTTTGGAACCTCTCAATAACTCCACCCAGAAAAATCTTTAGTAAAGGAATGTAAGCCTACTTCAAAAGGCTTTCTTGAAATTACACTGTCTCATTATGTTGCAATTTACAACTCACAACTAGTTTGCTCCTGCTAATAATGTAGGAGAAAACATGTCTGTGCTATACTTTAGCAATAAAACTGATATCAGAAAACTCGTTGTAATTCGTCGAAAGTGAACCACATCCGAACTGCTTTAGTTGTCCAGACGTTTTCCAGTAATTCCTCATTTAAAATCATTTCGCTAAATGCACGCACAAACGAACTGTGTTAAAATTCTTCCAGGAAATATTTTGGAAAGCAATGATTTATTTCGAGGGAAAGGAAAACTGAATTCATTGTGTTGTCTAAATGTGCCATAGAAATTCTCCGTAAAGGCGGAGATATCTCCCTTTTCCCTCCAAACGAGCTTTGCCAGAAAATAACAGTGCTCGAAACCTGAAGCGTAATTCTCAAGAATCTAAGTGCAACCGTTCAACTCGCTTAATGACAACTTGCAGCCGGCTGCAAGTCATCAATTCCAGCTATACAAATATATTCCATAAATCCAGGCAAGTCTTAGAAACATAGACCTATACCTAGTTTACTGAGCAACTAGCTGCAATTAACGTCTGCCGATTCGCGGATTAACGAACGTATTTTTTTGTTAATCTTTGTAGTCGATGATTTCGAAATTATTAGAGTTATTCACTGATTCCGAAATTTTGATTCAATATAATTTTGCTTAGCAAAATTATATTGCAATGAAATATAATACAAAGACGTTATATGCTTTCATTAACCACCATTATTAGTTATATATAAGTTGTATATTATTTGGCTGGAGCCAGTGGCGATGTCGGTAAGATATTCGACCATGGATCAGTATGTGCGGGGTTCAAATCCGGGGCTCTCCCGTCACTGAAAACCCTTTCGAGTGAGGAAACTGACTTTAGCATTAGCTTTTATATCACTGCACAAATTGAACCACAGCAAACATTCATAAATCATGAGCATTTTCTTGAATCATTCAAACATTCGTCGATCATTTTACCCCAACTCTCTTATTAATAACTCTTGAAATTAAAGAACAATTGTTAAGTCAACAAAACTGAAGACGTCAGAACCTACCGCATGCCATAGATAATAGAGCCGTCCCCATGGAGACGAACCATTTTATTCATTTCAGTGACGTCATGAAGAAATGAGTGCTTGTCGTTAGCGAAGAATGTGTCCGGGACCCAAATCTTCTCGGCAAAGTCTCCGGTCAAGGTCATGCTCTCGGTGTTGCTGGTACCGAATGCCAGCCGTTCATCTTTCCAATACTGATTTAGATGGAGCGTAATCGTATAGTCCTATTAATAGAAAAATAACAATATGGCCTTTAGCTCTTTATCCTTAAACAACTGTGCCTAGTTTTGTCGACTAGTTTCATTTACGTCCTATCAGCAATATTTGTAAAATACATAAAAAACGTTTATATTTTTTAAAGGTTTCATATCGTTTGCTTATTTATTCAGTGTAATATTTCAGTAAATATTTAGATTTAATATGAGATGATTGTGCTTTACGAAAAAGTCTGTAATTGAAAATGAAGAAAGAGAAATAAATTTGGCAGAATTTCGTATTTCAAATATTGAATTTTTATTAACGAATGGCTTTCATTGGATAACAATTATATTTACAAACTATAACAGTAATCAATCAATCAATCATTAATAATTTAACGTCCGGTTCCTCGCCTTAAGGCAATGTCAGGAACGTCTATTGTAGAATCTACACATACAAACTCCAAAACACCACACGATGATAACTGAGTATACAGAGCCCACAAGAGAAAGCCAGATCGAAACAGCGTAAGTCCAAAATCCTGGACAAGCGGGTCAAAATTTAGACCAATGGCGGAAAGAGATAGGATTTTAGCTTGCACAGGAAAGTAGTATTTCAGTCACAAGATCGAAGATCTCGTTGCAGTTTCATATTGTCAGAGCAGAAAACACGAATGAGTGTCTGCCCATGGCAGATTTAATATTTGGTACAGTGAGATGGTTTTTAATAGAGGAGCGAAGACTACGAGAGGTTAAGAGATTGATAGAAGGTCAGATAGATAGGATGGTTTACAATAATTAAAATCTTTGAAAGCCAAGGAAGCCATTTTGAATTTTATTCGTTCGGAGACTGGAAGCCAGTGCAGTTTCTTAAGAAGAGACGAAGTGTGGGATTTGAATATTTTTACATTACAGATACAGACGACTTGAGAAAGAGAATTTTATACGTGCTGTCTACGAATTAGAAGAGATTTTCAGGAGATAATTCAGCAGGGAGTTAAAGTAATCAAGTTTAGAATGGACACGCGCATTAGCTAATACAGTGGCAGAATTGATATCAAGGGATCTACGAATTTGACGTAATGGTTCAACATGAAAAGAAGAAGAACGACAAATTGATTAAATATGTGTCTTAATGCTTAGATTTTAATCAAAAATTAGACTAAGGTTACGTGCAGAATCTGTGCGTGAAAGGAATATTTTTAAATACAATTGTTGAGCTAGTTATTTTAACAATAATATAAAATAATAATAATAGTAGTAGTAATAATATTAGTACTAATAATATTATTATTATCAAAAATAATACTAAATAATAATAATCATAATAGTAAATCTTTCCTTTTTAAAATTAAAGTCCTGTTTTTATCGAATTTTTGGCCCAGGGTTCTATACAGCCCAGGGCAAAAATATTAATATTATTAATATTATTAGTATTATTATTATTAGTAAATAATGGGAAAGTTATATCTGACAAATGTGGGGCTCGCCTAAATACATCATTCCATTGGAAGAGGCCTTCTATCGCCATTCAGAAATGTAATGTCAAATGCTTTCGAGGCTCTTTTAAACTTGATGAACTTGAGTAGCTATCTATATTAGTGGAATAGTTATAATAATAGTTTAACGTCTGCTTCTTCTCGAAGGATGATGACAGAGGTATCATCATCCTCCTTCATCCTTCTCTCGCGCATTGTTCCTGATAGTTTTCCTTGCACCGACTGACTCAAATGTGTGATTTACATGTAGCCTATATGTTTAACTTTCCTGAGTGTTTTTAGTTTTACAAGCTGTAAGTTTTATAATCCTTGGTTTATTTGCTTTGTCACTGCTTTGTCACTCGTGGCTGTTTTTAGAACAGTCACGAAAACAGTGATTATAGGGGCAGCACAAACAATGCACAAACGATCTTAATGATAAGGCGGCACGGATATTAAGTTCAAATTTGCTCTACTTTTAAAGTGCGTTATGCAAACAGGCCCCTGTTAAATGCAAGAGTAATTCTATGGCATGCGCTGATAATAACCACATTGGCTAAACACACAAAATGAAAAAGCCAAGTCTGGCGTCTCTTTACGTATCACACAATTACTGTCAGAGACGGTCGAGCTGAGTTTCGGACTAGAGTCCTTTAAGTTACAAGGCAATCGTGCTACCAAATCGGAAGCGATAGCAAACGCATTCAAGAAATAATGGACTGCTTTCAAAGAATTATTTTCATTAAAATAAATTTTATTATCACAGAGTTATTTTCAGAGAATTACATCAACAGTCGAGAATAAGGTAGGCTAATCCAAAGAGATAACTAAATCTAAGATACGTCAACTAAACGTGACACCAAATCATGAGAATGGTCAGACATAGGAGGTGATAGTGAATATTAGATGAATATATTAAACAGAATTGCAAGAAAACGAGCATAACAATCCGGTGGTTAAGCAGTGTCTCTAGATTACTGAAGAGTATTATATAACATTTGAGCAGAACACTATGCCACAAGGACATGGAGAGATTAGTGAAGCTGCAAAAGGGAATATTGGATAGTACGAGCTGTTTGAAGTAGTTAAACCTGGGTTGTATTTGATGGGTTATTGGGGGTTTGTTTAAATTCCTAACACATCTGCCTCCTTGGCAGATGTGTGACCTCCATGTTAAAGTTTTGACCTCCCCTATGAAGATCTTTTATTCGCCAAATTTGACAACTAATAAAATTAACAAGTGTCGTACAAAGACCGAAGCAGTGCAGAATACAAAATACAAATGCAATAACTAAACAATCTTACACTAGAGCGCTTCCACAAAAAATTGTTATAGACATTTTGTTTCATATTGCGCAACGTTATTTCGATTAAAGATTAGTAATTTAATTCTAAATTTACAATTTTACATAGAGTTCTCAAGTCTTTTGAAAAGATCGACCGTCTTAATACGCCTAAAAAACTAAATTACATGACTTAATTCCTTCTTTGTAAAATTTCAAACGTAAATAAGCACGAATTGAAGCAAAATCCATTCGGCCTAATCCCGCAACAAATACCCTGACAGAATCCCAGCGATTAAAACCAAAGATTCGACGATACACTGAGTTCCAACATGCATTAAGATGAACAAGCTGCTCTTTGGAATAACTAACGGCTGTAGATGAATATAGCAGAAGCGGAAGACAATGCGACTCCATTAAAGCGAGTTTAACTGTGTCGTCGGTACACCTAGTTTTCCACAAAATACAATTAACTGACAAATAAAATTTCCTTTTAATTGGAGCCGTATCTACAAATAGCTTCTTTCCGGCTGTAAACGTGGCACCCAAGTATTTAACGGTTGTAGACCATTCTAATTTTTTACCCCCAAGCGTCATGTTTTCAAAATTATATTTACTAGCTGATCCTATGACAGCACAGCTTGACTTGTTGTAATTTAATTCTAACATGGTGTTCACACTAACTGAGTAGCAGGTATTTAACATTTCTTGCAAACCAGCAACGCTAGCCGAGATTAAAAGTAAATCATCAGCATACATAATAATGCCAACGAACTGACCACAAAATTGACATCAAATATTATTATCTTTTAAAGCAAGAATAAATGTATTTATAAACACTTCAAATAACACAGGAGAAATAGAACTACACTGTCGTACACCACTTCTCACTGAAAACCCCCTAGATACACACCCCCTCCATCTAACATTAACGAATAGTTTGTTATACCAATCATGTAGCAGTACTATAACCCACATTAGAATACCACGCTTAACCAAAGATGACAGGAGTTTATAGTGATTAATTTTATCATACGCCTTTTCAAAATCTAAAGTTGCCATGAATATTGAGCTCCCGTTCGAATTAAAATACTTCACTGCTTGACAAAAAACCAAATATAGCATTAGAGCATCCTATCCCCTTTTTAAAACCAAATTGAAGGTCGTTCTGATGCTAGAAACGGTTCACAAATCTCCAATAATATTAACTCGAACAATTTAGAGACTACTGGGATCAATGTGATACCCCTATAATTATTACCGTCATTTACGTCACCCAGTCTATCTTTTAACAAGGGTACAACAATACCCTGACCGAAACTGGAAGGAACGTGACCGTGCCATGCCATGCTCCGAAACAGTAGACTCATATTAACTATAAGTAAAGGGTGTGCATTCAGGGGCGTCCATCCCCCCTTACGGTAACGACGCAAGCTTCCCCCCGATTTTGGATTTTGACAATCCAAAAAATTAACACAAGCAAATTCCGCGAAATGTGTTTAAAATTCAGTTAGGTCTACTGTGTGTATAATGATTACATATATATATATATATATATATATATATATATATATACATTTATATACGTATAGGCCTATATGGAATATTATATATATAATATTATAGAATTATAGGCCTTTATACATAGTACTATACAGTCTGTGGCGGATCTAGGAATTTTTTAATTGGAGGGGCCGAAATTTTTTTAGACTGTGTCAACATTTTTCGCTTACGCTCACGCCTTCTCCGGAATAGTGGAAAAACAAAAATATTCTAATAGGGGAAGGGGGGGTCAAAATATTGCACTACTGAAATTCGAATTTTTCAATTTAATAAATTTAAATCTAACTATTTTACGTTGAGTTATGATAAGTGTTATAAATTATAGACTTATGATAGAAATTATAGTCAAGCCAATATTCGGCACTACATTTATCATTTTCTGCTATGGCTTCAAAAATTTCAGGTTCCTAGCTTTGGAGGTGGAAGTTGCTCCAGTGAAAAATCCTCCAGACCTAGCTGGGCCTACATTTCTAATAAAGAGTAGGTTTTTCCACCCTTGAAAATATCTCAGCAGATGTGGACGAAATGCAAAATGACCTAATTTAGGCTGAAGGGGGGCTCAAGCCTCTCCCAGCCAAGGCTGGTTGCGTCACTGCTCCGGAACAGAGTTCAAATTTTCTTACTTAACGTGTTTTACTCTTACACAGTGGTTGAAGTAAGAATGTGCTAAGTGCTATAGTGGAAATGTCAAAATTTTGTCGTTCTCCCTTTAAATTATACAGGATCCCTATAGTATGTCAATTATCAAATATGGGCCACTAACGGGGGAACACACTTCAGAAATTTTGGAGCTAGTGGAACTGAGTTACCCCTAGTACCTCCCCCCCTCCACTGTAACCACAGCTCTTAGATACATACAAATAGCCATGAATATAGTGAAAATAAAGTTTACAATTTTTACCCTCGTGTCTAAGGAGTCCGGGCCCCCTAGGCCCCCGCTCTTTATCCACGCCTGTGTATACTATATAATCCTAATAGTAAGCTTTAATACTGAAACTATTCATACACACTATACATGCAAGTGTGACACAACGCTACACAAAAAGTCACTTGATTAGACTAAGGCCAATCACTCATTACCCATTTGAATGATGCGCCACTGAGACAGCCTACAGTCTGCTGCTGCAGCTGTATCACTGCAGCACGAGTGGACGGTTATAAAAGTCTAGCCTGTAACCTGAATCACCTGACAGACTAGACTTTTATAGCAATAAACGAGACTTCACTTGCAATTGAACTGCTTTTATATTCCTTGCATCTGATTCAAGGCCTTACATAGGAGACCAAGGGGCCCCAGGGCCCCAGACCCTCACAGAAATTGGACCACGCCTAGTAGGCTAAATTTTGCTTGCGAGATATTTAGTTTCTTGCGCAATAAAATATTCTATGTTTGATGATCCGGGGCCCCTTTGCTCCGGGGGCGCGGGGGTTCTAGCGCTACGGCTCTGTGTACAGTACTTATAGGCCGTATATATTTACTGTCAGAGTATTACTGCCTAAGTTAGCTAGCATATGAGCTCACTGAGACGCGTGCTAAGATTGATTCATGCAGAATTTAAAGGCAATGATCGGACGGCCATCAGAAGCACAGAACTTTCAGACTTTCAGTTTTTCATTGCAGGCTACCGAACGAGGGAAGTAGCCCACACCACGCAGCCAAACGAATTGAAATTGTGTAGGTCTAGCAGCAGCAGCCTGTCGCTAGTTGGCGTTCATTAGGAAGCGTTGCTGCTTTTCTACCGCATCCAGTAGACGCCCTTGTCAGTATTGAGGCTAAGCGTATCTAAATTAGGCCTGCTACTCAATCAGCGCCCGATCAGCATCAAGCAATTTTTGTCGTCCACTTTGACCCGTAAACCTAGGCCGCGTAACTCAGCTGTACACTTGCGCTATTTTTCCAATTCCCCCCTATTTTTAAAGTTCCGTACCTTTTTCCACTTCCCCCCCCTATTTTTCCAACGACGCAAGCTGCGTCGTTGTTAAAATTGTGTGAACGCCCCTGTGTGCATTTACCAAATTTTCAGTACATAAACCATCAGGACCACAAGCTTTACCCAATGCGAATGCACCGGTCTACTAATTCTACTGTAATCAAATCAGGTGTACATGCGTCAGGTAATTGATTATCAACATGGGAACAAAGGTTCTTAAGTTCATGAACAGCAGATGACTCATCAGTTGAAACGCTATATACCGATTCAAAATAATTTGCAAACTCATCTGCAACATGCAAACTATCGCTGGACCTATTTATGCAGACATCTTTATCAATATTATTGTACTTTTTTGACCACGTTCTCCAAAATTTCTGGGTATTTTTACTAGTAAAGTGCTCAAATAACTCATCATTATAACGATTTTCAAATTTAAACAAGGCTTCCTTGATAACCTTTTATATATCAATCTAGAACTAGTTTTGAGTTTACACAACCAACCAGTCTCGGGACGGCCGGCATCAACCCATAAAGAATGCCAGAAAATAGACTTATCTCTCATTTCGTCCAAATAATCGTTCCAAAATAGCTTTAAAGCATTGATCGGAATACTAGGAATGGTATAATCTTGAGCACATTTTAACGCATTTAAAATAGCTGTATAATGCTCATTTATATAATTTTTATGTAGTCTATTATCACAATCATTCGTCGTACATTCGATGTGAGATTTATCATAGACCATACCGTGTAATTAATGACGTGTACAAGAATAATAGCCTGTAAGATTCCCTTTATCCTACCGCACTTTGAACAGCTTAACAATCCTATTACGTGTAGTAACACTCGTAGGCTGTTGAGCCTGTGGTACGTCCAAACGTAGAGTAATTACGTGTAGCAACACTCGTAGGCTGTTGAGCCTGTGGTACGTCCAGACGTAGAGTAATTACGTGTAGTAACACTCGTAGGCTGTTGAGCCTGTCGTACGTCCACACGTAGAGTAATTACGTGTAGTAACACTCGTAGGCTGTTGAGCCTGTGGTACGTCCACACGTAGAGTAATTACGTGTAGTAACACTCGTAGGCTGTTGAGCCTGTGGTACGTCCATCACTCGTAGGCTGTTGAGCCTGTGGTACGTCCAAACGTAGAGTAATTACGTGTAGTAACACTCGTAGGCTGTTGAACCTGTGGTACGTCCACACGTAGAGTAATTACGTTTAGTAACACTCGTAGGCTATTGAGCCTGTGGTACGTCCATCACTCGTAGGCTGTTGAGCCTGTGGTACGTCCATACGAAGAGTAATTGGACAATGGTAACTAAAATTGTTACTAGAAACAATAACATCAGCATAACTAATGAATGGCATGAGGGACTTTGACACAAAGAAATGATCAATGCGAGAAGAGACTCCCAATGACTTAATGACGTACGTGTCTACAACTGAACTACGCACTAAATCATCACAAGGCATCATATGCACATCGTTAATTAAGGAATTAAAGATATTAAAACCAGCATTATTATAGAAACGTCAGAATTTGTATCACCAGCAATAATTATATAGCTACAGGGATTATTCAATATAACATTTTCAATAAAGCCAGTTAGAGACGCAATATCAGATCTATATTCGGCATTATCCTCGTAACAAGGAAAATTCACATTAAATAAGATTATAAATAAATGAATAAATTAAAATAAATTAATAAATTCAATATTATTGAAAACTATCTCAACAACAGCACAGCGACCATCGGGATCGTAGGTAAAGAAGTGAACCATTGAATTGAACGACGAATGCCATAAGAAACCTACATCACCAAAGAGACGACCAGTAAGAATACGAGTAGATAGCGCATTGCTCATTGCTGATACTGCTTTATATTTAAACTCAGCATTAATCAAATTAAGCTTGTCTAATTCATCTTCACGCAGCCAATGTTCCTGAATTGCTATTATACAAGGATTAGAACACAGTTCATGTAACATACTCATACCGCTTCTAAATCCACGCATATTGTATGAAAATAAATTAAACAAAGCCATGATGGGATTACATCAGTTTTCGACTACCATTGGACCTTTCTTCCCAGTATATACCCACTCCCTTAATTCACATTCATCTAGCCAAATTGCTTCATTGAACACCTGTTCAGTAAATTCTGCATTGAACGATACCTTGAAGGCGGCTGACTTGAACACGTACCCATTTTTACTCTGAGCTGGCAGTTTAAAGCATGAATTCACTCGAATTCCACTTCCCAGTCATGTCCCAGTCCTTGCCCCAGTCCCAGTCCAGTCCCAGTCATGTCCCAGTCATGTCCCAGTCCCAGTCCCATGAGTAAGTCAGTAACATCTTGACAGGTGGTGTCCTGGTGCAATCGGCCGACAAATACTGAATTTTGGCGTGGGGTCGACTTCATTTTACAGTCGCTGGGGCTCTTTTTACCGCATAAACGTCTGGCTACATTAGTAGATTTCATCCTATGCGCGTGGCCAGTAACCAAAGTAAATCCCTCGCTGTCGGTAGGCCCATTTGTACGCTTAGGACTGCCAGCTCTTACGCGATCTGCCCAAGTTCTACTTGCTTCGCTGTTTTGTTGTACAGAGCTTTGCTTCAACCCTGGGGCGCGTAGACGAAATGACGCCATGAGGTATAGATATGGACTCTCTTTGTACTCCCGTTCAACGTGCACCACTTGAGCGGACAGCTCTACCAGTTTGTCGTTCACAATCTTTATGTCATGTTTTAACTCAAACACGACGGCAGAAATTCGAAGAAACATCTGCATCAGTAAAATTTATTGGCGGTTAACGTCGTAAATTAATAGCACAGAATGGAGGTACCTCCCCCTTAACCACGTCTAGCCTCTCCCACAGGTCAGCGATGTCATCCCTACAACACTCCCCTATCACCCAGTTTTGATCTCCCCTATACAAGCCTTTGATCCCCTCAATCGACACCCCCTGGAACATTAAACAAACACAACTAGTTAAAACCGATATAAAAGTACAGACGAGCAGGGGCAATCACCCCCCTCCTAAAGCAACGAAGCATTCATATTTTCCCTTAGCCCTAACTCACGATGCTCAATTTTTCCACTTCCCATCTCTTTTAAAAATTTCGTCCCTTTTTCCACCCTACCCCACACCCATTTTATCAATGACGCAGTTGAGTCGTTGTTAACATAGTGTGGGTGCCCTGCTGAAGAGGGATACAGACCTGCACGCGTAAGATGTTTAAAGCATGCCCGTGTGAGGTGAGTAGACATTAAATGTATATTAAAATATTTTAACATGAAGCAAATTAATACTTAATTTACAAATGAAACTGCAAGGAAATCAATTGCACTGAACTCCATTTTGAAACTTTAAAACGTTATACTTGATACTTGTACTTTATAAGAGTATTTGTACTTGAGTCGTGAGCTTCAGTAAAATTAGAAAATGGTACATGACTAATATTCTAATGAGGAACAAAATGATAATCCAAAGCAAACAAGGAAATTAAACAGCTATAACTAAGAAAAATATCACATGGTCAATCTGTTACGAATGATTTCGATTATTTATCCACTGTACTACTTCTGCACGAGAGCATGTGGCTTGAGATACTGTATAATTCAGTTAAAATCACGAACTTCTAGTGAATGTACGTAGACAATGGTTCACGGTATAAAAATTAGTGCCAATATAATGTCATCCAAATGTTAAATTGTATAGGACAAAATTTATTACTTTGATCAAATTAGAAAACGACATGCACCTTATCAAATTAATTTTAGCTGATATTTAACATCTCTCTCTCTCTCTCTCTCTTGTACACTGCCTACTTGCTGGCAGGTCCATGGTATATAACTCCCCACTCTTCTTTGTCTTCCGATTTCCTCTTCATGTCCACATATGAGTGGATCTTTAAATCATCTAACATTCCTTGTGATACCCCTTTCCTTACCACTGGTGCTTTCAAGTCCTCCTCCTATTACAAGTTTTTAGCTATGACTTTCAATAACATCCCTTTACCTTACCAGCGGTAATTGAAACTCTAAATACGCAACTAAGACGTTCTTGCAGTTTGGATGCGATAGAAACCAATTACCCAGAATGCTTAGCATAGAAACTGACCAATAGCGTGGTTTTTTCTATTTTCAAAAAATAATCCTGGTAAGGAAAGGGATATACCATTATTCTTGGGGGATTCTGCAAACGATGAGGTAGTCCTCTATGCCTTCCTCATCGTCGACTAACATTTACCATGCAGGGGCGTCATTCCCTGAGAAAACAACCCTGTTTACCTATGTTTATTTAACATACATATATGTTGAGTAAATCAAACAGCTAACCATGTCTCTGCATATGCTGGATAATTGAGGGATCAGAGGACCATTTCGATAGCAATCCAATCGATTTAAGCAGCATCTCAAGCCACGGAGTATTTGTTTTAATTTAGAAGCATGACCCATCCCCAATTTAATGTACTTTCCTCACATCAGAAATTTCTGTAACTACAAGTTTGTAAGAATTAAGAGTTATGTACAAATGACCAGCAGGAAAATGATTTTATTGTAAATTTCAGACATTCCTCGACAGAGCAACATCAGTATTCTTCGTCAACCCAGTTGTATCTAGGCTAAGCAATTTTACTTAAACCTAAATAGTAATCATTATTCCAAAGCATGCCAGGAAGATATGCGGAACCAGAACGCAAAAAGTGTCACATTATCAGGGAAGCGGTGCGATAAATGTCCTCATGAATAATAGATGAGCCGACAACTTCGACGTTCTAGCATCGCAGACAGTTGTCGTGCCACTGTGCCGAATCACCAACAAGAAAATTACTTGTTCGTGGAATGCACGAGATGGTGTATTAAAAGGATGCAGTAGACTCCTTTAACCCAGAGGACGCGCCGAACGACTCATGGAATACTGGCTAGTAATATATCTACAATGGATGTGCAAGAAAATGTCGCCAAAGAGAATAGAGTTAAAGATATATAATGCGAGCTTTGTCTGGAAAATAATTGTTGGATGCCGAGTTGCAGATAGAAACTGGCGTGGTGAATTTATCTGTAATACGAACTGCTGCTAATTAAATGACAGACCAAACAAATTAGTTATAAATACGTTTCACTAAGAAAATTAATTCTACTTACTTACCGTGCAATATTGAACAAAGATCAACATTGAGTATATCTCAAAATACCAAAAAGGATGAAAATTTTCACTATTCTTCCAAAGTATTAAAATAGTTTCAAGCCAATAGGGGGCGCTTAATCATGTCCCCTTCTAGCCTTGAACTATTGTAATACTTTGCCCACCCCAACGACTTACGCATACACGTTTCACAAATTGTGGAAGAAGTTGATAAAAGCTTAGTCCTCGTTGCAATGTACTACAGTGCGGTTGTATTTACAGGATTTCAATATTCAAGTAAAGAAAAGCAGAGAATACTTTTAAGATATCAATTTCTTATATAATAAATTGAATTTAATTAATGTGTGATATCGTAAACAAGAGGAGTAAAAAATTCCCAATAGATATATTCATTGAACAAGAAGTACATAAGCAGGTTATTTCATTCAATTGGTTACCCGAATAGATTCGGGAAAATTGATAATTGAACTTACCGACAATTGCTCGTGTTGGTAAGAGGTGCGCCTGAAGCAAATATGACAGCGAGAGAGACTTGTGGCCGCGTGGGTATGATTTTTTGTATTTTAGACCAATTGGTCGCTCATACTCCAGACTTGCAGAGTTCTAGTTGCTACACCGATAGTGTCATTATACCACCAGGCTACTTGACCTTCACTGTTCATTCGCGCTACTGTGGCATTTGAGCGGCGATTCATAAATCTACTTATTGAATGATTGATTGATTGATTCGGTGTTGTGGTCACTCCGTCACTTAAAAAACTCTTGCGCATACCACGCGATATGATCTTGCTATTGGTATGCTTAATGCTAATATTCACATAAAAATGCTTAAACGAAATTTCGTAAGTGGTTGAGCTTTTACGATAAGACGTTACATAACATAGATCACATACATACTGTACACGTAAAGATATACATAAATATATGCAAACGTAAAACATACATGTAAATACATATATACAGTACATGTACATACGTACAAAATTTCATATACATAGAATAGATACATGTATAAGCATAATTATATAGAAATTTACTGCATAAATACAGACACACTTAGGCCTACATCCATACAATCAAGCATGCTTACATGCCTGCATACATACTGCGTTCGTTCGATTGCCTTTTCATTCATTCATTAATGCAGTCATTCATTCATAATTGAATAGTACATTACTTTCATAAATACAATTTAGCGTTCCGTATATCCCTATTTGGGGTCGACAATGAGGGGAGTAGATAGGAAATGGAACAATAAGGTCGGCTATCCATCGGACTGACACCACTAAGTCTACAAAACTCAGTTTTTAATCGCCCTTGGAAGAGAATAACGCACCTCTCAACGCAGTCTCAAACTGTCGACTTCTCGTTTAAGAGGCTAGCTCCCTACCACTGCACCACGAGGGTTCCTATATAATTACACACCTACATGTAATTGTTCGCAAATGAACTTAATACAAGCACATACATAAAACAGAAAGACAATATTGAAAATTATATCTCGACGCATGATTTCGACGAATTCCGCGTGGAATGAAGGAATGTCTCTGCACGGTGGTTGCTCAATGCGTTGAATGCGAAATGGTCTAAGGACATTTCGATGGAGGCTGAAAAAAGATTTCATTATCTGCTCTCCACTAGAATATCCTTGTTAGCAATGGTTGAAGTCTGTCAGTCGCTTCGTTGCCCGGTCGTTGCCGTCGTAGGAAACTGCAGAAATATTCTCAGCAACTATTTCTGCTTGATAAAATCTATTCTAATATTACTGTCAAACAGACTAAAGGCCTCTATTAAAAAAATGTCAATTGCAGTAAAATCGTATTTGTGATTAAAAAAATTCCCACCAAATTATCAGTGAACATTAAATTCATACAGCTTGATTAGAATATTGATTTAGATTACAATAGCGGATTCATTTGAAAACTGAGCCTTAACGGTATTATAAATGTTACTTTAACTAACAATTCAGTTATGGCCTTTGTGTACACTATCTGCATGTATTTTGTTCTTGTTTCGCAGTACTTTTGAAGCAGCAGCAACGGCTTTGCTTTTTATATTTTTTCCATCAGCTTCGCTCTCACAAGAAGGTTTCGTTGCCAACTTGGATAATCATGTCGGCCCCTATTTTATTGCCAATATTTGTGACAGTTACGGGAGTCAATTAAACACAAAGCTTTTTAATTGAATGGATTAGTCGATTTTATTAGCAGAGTCAATTTGGACATGTATAGAAGTCAAGAACATGGCAAATTACCAGAGAATTTTTATTTCTAAAATGGAAATTTGCTCAAATGGATTTATTTCATAACTTTGTAACAATTCATATGTCATCTAGTGACATCAGGTATGGCAGGTATCGGCGAAGTGCTCTTGAGTCCTGTTTACGGTTGTGGGAGATTCAATGGTTATCAAAACTCGTTTAGACAGACCCTCTAAATAGAAATTAAATAAGCAAAATGCCATTATTTTTAAACTAAATCTGCTCTGTTAAAAACGATTTTTACTTTTTCGTACCCACTTAAAGTAGGTGTAAGTTTGGGTGAGAGTTTGCCATTCTAGTGTCCAAAATGAGATAAATATTTAAGGGACTGTAAGATTCTTAAATCGACCCTGGCATCACTTTCGGACGAGGATCCGGGCGCAAGGTGTTCAGTGTATCGTAACATGTTTGCATTTATTAAATATTCATAAGATAATTTCCCTCCCGAAGACTTACATTTGAGGAAGGTTGCTGGATATAGTTCCACTGAGTTACCGTAGAGTATTGACTGAAACATGTGTGCAACAATAGCGGGGAATGAGATAGAGATATGGCTGTGGAAACAAAGAAGATGTTATTACTGATAAAATTGCTGTTTTCTAAATTAGATGAATGAGGATGACGGTGAAAACATGGAAGGTAATTTTATCAGTAACGCTGTTATCTGCCTTATAAATTTGATGAATGCGGTCTGCATTACCCAAACCTTAATTGCGGAACTTTGCCCACTCCATATATTTAAGTGGCTTGTTTAAATCCTGGTGGACTAATTAGTAGTACGTAAATAGACACAAAGCTTAACAAACAGAGATTTAATGGACCCAGTTAAATTAGCCTTCACTATATATCTACTCATTGAGCTCAATTTAAAAATAGTTTTCAATAGAAAGATTATTGGCACATAATCTCCAACTGATGCTCTATTTAAGTTCCTCCAATCACATGCGATTATCACGACTATAATTTCTGTAACGACTGCCTATTAGTATGATTAGCAAGAATGATCAATTTCATTACATGAAAATATGAAACCCGCTTTGGATGAAATATTGGAAATCGAGCTGCATCCAACGGTATCGACAGAACCTCTGAAGGAATTTGAAGGAATAGACAATTTACAGAATAACATTTGCTTTTAATTTTTAATTTTGATAAAACTTTTCACAATTTTTATTGATATTAGACTTTGGTCGAAGTATTAACACACACTATAGTGAAATTATCAACATGTTGATATCTATCATTCTTAGTACCACGTACTTTAACCGTTAGGCAATTTAGTCCATATTCCGTGTAACTAGTCCTGTGAATGTCCGAGAATTTACTCTCAGATTACAGCGGCCGGGAATCGAGCCCACAAGAGTTCAATTCACCGCAGTATCTGTAATCTAAATCCTCATGACGTTTCCACGGTTACCTGAAGTCTCTAACCATAGCGCTATTGAACCATTCGACGACGAGAGACAGACGAAGGAAGTCGATGTAAGGCACTGGGATAGCACGAAGTATAGCAGGATAGCAGGAGTCCGGCATAAACAACCGGCAACCAATGCAGATAGAGAAGTCTTTAGAGTTTAACAAATGACTTATTTAATCGAACAACTGGGACAAGATATGCTGGACTAACGAGCTGAACAAACACGCGTAGCGTAGCAGTCCCCGTTGAATGTGAGATGCAGGAGGAGCAACTGAGAATATTGATGAGGATATTACCAACCGAAGTGGCTGGTTAGAGAGAGCGAGAGAGAGAGAGAGAGAGAGAGAGAGAGAGAGAGAGAGAGAGAGCAAGAAAGAAAGAAAGAGATATAAGAGGAAGAGAGAGAGAGAGAGACAGAGAGAGAAAGAGAGAAAAAAAGAAGACAGAGAGAGAGAAACAGCCGATGTTATGTTGAGAGAATCACGACCCTATTTGCACTACTCGATGGGAAGAATTTAAATAAATAAATGTACTTGTACAAAATTCCATTATTTATTTACCTAAAGCGAAGACTGACCATATGGAAAAATTGAAAATTTGAGTTGATTGTCGATTTGATTCATGCATTGGCAATAATATTTTACTCGTTTCTACTATTCTCTTTGCCTTGAAGCAGAAAATGTGAACATAATTAAATACGTAGCATCTTATAGAGCAAATGGGTGAATTTAAGATCAATTAATACTTTATGTTCCTTAATTGAACCGGTTGTTTTGAACTGAACTAGGAGACAGTTAAAGAAAAAAGAAAGAGGATTATTATTTTAAAATCTGATGCAATAACTACCTAGCAAGTCAGAACAAATTTAGACCGAAAAATGTTTTGCTTAATTTATATTAATATGAGCACTTAGTAATTATAGTAAGTAATCATTAAGTAATTAAGTAAGCTCATATTAATATGAGTGTTAAATTAATTAGACAATAATTAGCAGTATCACTAGAGAATATCACCAGTGAAAAGCTATTGGAATGGGCCTACTATTGAAAATCTGCATATAATTTTTTGCGATTTTAAAAATGCTTTTGTGATCGCCTTCGCTTTAGCGAACTATTTATTAGCGAAGCCCGAGAAGTATTCTATTTAGACCCTATTGCTTAATTGTAAGCAATACAAGTAAGCTCATAGAGAATAATGAGATCAGTGGTGATTTTATTAGCCTCTCTGCTCTTGCTTATATGAGATTTTATACTGTGAAAGAAATAAAAGACACATTTACTGCTTTAGCCATCATTCTTTGCACTCTTTGCATCCTTACTTTCCCAACCTATTTAGAAGCTGCCTCTTTCCCTCGTATGGCCACTTTGTCAAACACCGAGAACACTGTACACTGCAGAGATCAATGTTCCACAGTGGTTACATGTTGATCTGATTTGACAGACTTGGTTTGATTTGATAGAATATAATATGGTATTAAAGAATGAATGGGACAAATCTTTCAGAAACAGTCTTAACTCCAGTTTTAACTCCAGTTAAATGTCCGAAATCATACGACATATCGAACTGGAAGCTATGTAAGCCCATTAGCTATTCAACTGTTTTGTTTCTAGAGATCATCAAAATCATCATCATCTGCCCAGTTGAACTAGGGTCGGGATACGAATACACCTTCTTTTGAAGTTTTCCATTCGTTTATATTTTGCAGCAAATGTTTTGGTCCTATGCGCTCACCAACCGAATGCCCTTTCTGTCGTTGGTTTGGAAGCGTTTCTGTTTTTTATGTTTTTTGTTTTTATATTTCCATAGATAAATTCTATATAGGCATATAGAAATGCATACCATGTTGACTTCTGAGATGCTGTCAAAGCTGGCTAGGTCCAGCTCCAGTTCTATATGCAGCGGATCACCTGTGAACAATATACAACAACATATTACCTGTGTGTCAATAGTGAATCATTATTATACTGATCTTCATGTGACGTAATCAGTAAACCTGCACACAAATATACGCAAATACACTCAAGCCCACACTTACAGTTATATTTACAGTTACACACACACACACCCACGGGCATGCATGCAAACTCACACGCAGACATGTAGCCAATATGGTAGCATGATCCTGCTAATCTATGTTAATTTATTAAAAGTACACTGAGTTTCACTATTCGAAATACTATTATAAACTTCAATAGAAATTGAGCATCCAGATCAGGTAGTCGAGACAGAGCCTATAAATCAATTTTAAAAATGGTGTGATAAATATAAGAAGTTTGATTATGAGTTTCTCAGAAATAATATTATAAATGGCGCTTCATTTACAAATAGAGCTCACAGACAAGGTTGTGAGGCAGAATCTAAAAATCAATTTTTAAATTGGTGTGATAATTATAAGAAGTTGGTTTAATATTGATTTAGGCCTGTGTACTTACTTAGGCCTATTACAGTTAGACACTTTATTAGTGAGCACTGTACAAATAATTGACAATAGAAGTTGACATTAGAAATTCATTCAAATAGTTCGTGTCTTGTTCAATAATTTGGCAGTCTTCCTTATTGAACTCTGTATTCGCCTTAGTTGAGTGCTTTAATGGGTCTTAAGCAAGCATTTCAAGCATTTAATGTTATTGCTTTCTGACCTAGTATTGTATTACTACGTTAGGTTATGCTAAATAAGCAAGTTCGTTTTGAGACTTTTGCAACTTTTAGTTTTGGTTTAAGTTAAGTGTTGCATTACTTGAAAGCTTGACTTTCAGTGCAGATACTATGAACAAAGGAACTCTATATGTACTGTGTGTGTTTGTCTGCGTGTGTGTGTGTGTGTGTGTGTGTGTGTGTGTGTGTGTGTGTGTGTATGTGTGTGTGAGAGAGAGAGAGAGATAGAGAAATAGTAGGCCTAATTTTGCGTATATTTTAAAGCCTTCTTCAACTTGTTAACCTGGTGCAGATGTCCTTATTTAATTATACCGTTCAAATAGATTTAAAGGAAGTAATTAATTATACATAACGCTTATTTTCCAGCTTGAAACAATTGCATAACCATGTTTTGTGGAAAGTTATCTATTATCTTTGTAAACATCAGTTGAGTTTTGTGGTCAAAATTACGGAAGTTTTCGTAATATTGCTTGTTAATGGGGCTTGTTCAATTTTTAATCATGTTAACACTACAGAGTCAGATAAAAATCATGCCAAACACCCGGAAGAACAACGAGGATCCACACATATATGTAGCGGTTTTTTACCAAGTTCTAGATATATTACACAACGAACATGTTTAACTTCAAATGCCATGTAAACAGGCAATACGGAAACTAGAAGTGATAAAATGTACATATATACACTGACTAGTTCAAGCAATTTGAGAATGAGCTATCTATATATAGAATCATTATTTTATTAAAGCTTTCAATAAAATGTCTGTTCTATAACTTTCTTCATTTTCTTATTTTACGTTATTTTTCAATGTGAGTCATAACCATAACATTTCAATTTAGGCGTACTCGATACCATGGTCCCTGGTACTATACAAACCACTTTCATTCTATACACTGTAGTTGACATAGCAATACATGCCAAGGCCTATGCATTTCTAATTGTTGAATTGCGTGCTTATTTCACCTCGATAACTCAGTTCACGTATATTCATAATATCAAACTATGCTTATGGGTGTGAATACGTCGGAGCCTTTTATGAATTGATTAACTCGTTCATCGACTGAGAAATGTGTTGACGTCTGAAAACAGAATCTAAGCATGAAAATGCACTTTATAAATTTCGTTTGTAATTTTGTAACTCGACAGAAAAAAAGATCCCAAGAGAGACCCAGATGCACGCATAAATAATATGTGTGCATATACTATATTATATATATATATATATATATATATATATATATATATATACATGTATACATTTATGCATATATATACAGTATATATATATATATTATATATATATAATATATATATATATATATATATATATATATATATATATGCCTATATACAATGTACGTGTATAGGCATATTTGTATGTACTTATAATATAAGTAGTACATAGGCTTCTATGCACATATAATCTCTCTCTTAGTGCACAGCTTACTGGCAGGCCCATGGTATAATGGCTTAGGAGCTCCTTCACTCTTTTCTATCTTTCGCTTTACTCTTCCTCTTCATGTCCACATATGAGTGGATCTTTAAATCATCTAACATGACCAATCTCGGCCTGCCTCTGCCTCTATTTCTTTCCATTCTGCCTTCTAAGACCTCTTTCAGTAGACTTCCCGCCACCCCCCCCCCCCCTTAGACTGTATCCAGTTCTACTTCCTTTTTAATAATACATTTATCAACAGTCTAGCTGTACCAACTCTCTCCAGAACTTACTCATTTGTAGCCTCGAGGAAGTTCTAGAGAGAGTTGGTACAGATAGACCTACCTTTACCATATTTTCATGTAGGCTCTACCTCGGGAAGATATGGTTTCTCAGGTAGTTTCTCATTGACTCCTTCAGTTTCTCCTATATATTTGAGATCGCTTAAGACCCGTACAGTTTCCCGTTCTTCGTAATCTATATTTAGCAGTCAGTAATCTTAAGTACTCAATTAGGCCTATTGGCCTCTAATTAGAAATGAGCATAATTTTATACAAATGCCGGAATGCGAAATTTTAAATAAAGATACGTATTTTTCGAAACAGAGCAACTTAGGATCTTCACAGCATTACATTGCAATGCATTGCTTACATTGCATTTGTTCAGATTACATTGGTGATGGAATTTCCGCCCGTGTTCAATTTTTTGCTTATAATGGGAAATCCCATTGGATGGAAAGTTCTTAGCATAGACCTGCTGGTAATAATTAGCATAATCTACATGTACAAGCAGTACGGCAGGCTCACAGCCTGGCCTCGTTCAGCTCCAGAAGTTTGTTTGGTTAGTTAGCATTTGTTTAAATAATGTCGAAGCTGTAGTCGTGTAGCAATAACTCAACACTGTGGCCGATTTACACTATTTTAATAACTCTTTCCTTTTTATATTGCTATATTACTGTATGTTCTTGTGACTAATGATTACTTATATACTGCTTTCGATTAGCAATTACAATAACTTTATAGGTAAAGAAAATGTAGGTTTTAAATAGATCCGACTGTTGAAGAATTAGCATTCTTGTGGTTTGTATGTTAGCGACATCGCGCCGAGTCTGTCGACATCGCCACTGGCCGGAGCCAGTATGGTGCTATATCCGACCACGGATACGTCGGATACGTATGTAGGTCACCCTATGTGCTGAAATTCTGGACTCTCCCATCACTGATATGGCTTTAGAGAGAAAGAAAACTGGCGCTGACATTAGCTTTACACCTTTTTACTGTAGTAATATTTCTCTTCTGGTT
The DNA here is from genome assembly GCA_905160935.1 of Enchytraeus crypticus. Classification (NCBI taxonomy): domain Eukaryota; kingdom Metazoa; phylum Annelida; class Clitellata; order Enchytraeida; family Enchytraeidae; genus Enchytraeus; species Enchytraeus crypticus. The sequence goes on from CAJHZI010000040.1 coordinate 167,562, forward strand.
AACAACAATTCATTGTCAACAGCACTATTTTATGACTGCATGCTTCTTACTATCCGTGAGCTTTGTCGAACACGTCCATATTTGTCATTTGAGACCGCTGCTACAATTGGTAAAGCACTTGGGCAATTTAGGTTGGACTACTGCAACTATAAATTCTTCCTGGCTCTGAGATTGAACGGTTGCAGATCGTTCAGAATTCACTTGTGCGAGCAATGTTTTATAGTTCCAAGTACCCACATGTTGTGCCCATTTTAAATTCTTTGCACTGGGTAAAGCTTAAAGAGTGTATCATTTGCAAGACAATTTCGTTAAACTATAGGTTAATTCTTTTACCGCCTCTGGACAAAGATGATGACTTATTTGATTAATGTTCAGAACCTGCGTGCTGTTACTCGGACTCCTAAATTAATTACTCTTTAAAAGCTACCTTACCCTCACACTCTAAACTATTTAATCGTGCTTTCCAACATGCAGCACCGAAGCTTTGGAATTCTCTTCCATCCAATCTTCGGAAGTCGTCGTTTGAATCACAGCGGCCTTTGCTTTCTTATGAGCAGTTCCATAGGCAGTTGAAGACCTACATTTTTCATCTCTCTTTTCCATCTAGTGGCCATTAGTTGCGACCAGCACGTAAATCTCCTTTTGTTTAATCCCATTTATCTTTGGACTGATTTTCAGAATTTTTGGAATTTTGAGTGTTTTTGTGCCCTTCTTTTTGCTCAAAAGCTTGAATATGTCTCGAAAGTACGCGATGTTGTCATTGATGGCAATAGCACTCTAATTGTTGTTATGGTTTGTTATTATTCAGACTTTGTTCACAATTATCCTCTAGTAGTATACTTCATATAACGATCAACCACATTGGTGCAGGCCGTTAAGCTCGTAATACCTCCAATTCCTCGTATGTAGCCTGAGTTAGCCAATTTGCTTGTTTTCAGCGTCATCGAACTACAATTTGGAACCTCTAAACTAGTCGGCGTCAGGTCTTGGTAAAGCTTTGGAATCATTTTGGTTAATTAATTTAGTCATTTTGATTGTAGAAGTTTCCGATTTTCCACAAACAATTAAAGCTCAAGTGAGCTCTAAAAGCGCAGAACACTAGACGTATATAATAACAGTAGACTAGACGTACATGAATATTTCGATTTTATGAAAGATGTATTTAAAAACGTCTAATAAAATTGAAATTGAAAATATCATTTTACACCTGGTTCTGCAGACTTCACTATCATTAAATAAAGCTCTTCATTTAATATATAGTTAGCGTAGCAGACATGCAGACTAATGTATCAATGTAATATCTTTCCTGTCAGGACATTGTTAAGTTCTTTCATGAGTTAAGCAACTTTTTGCTGACTGTATGCTATTAGCAAGTTTTGATAAAGGGATTTTAATGATCTCCTCAAATCTAGCAAATAGATAAATCTAATACCCAAATATATTAAAATACAGATGCTGTAATTTCAGGTACAAATTCAACTAATTTAACAGTATCATTGCTGGCAACATATTAATATGAAATAAACTTTTGAAACTTTTTGCTATCTTCAGCAACAAAGTGGTTGAAATTCAATTTTGTCAGTAGGCCTAAATACAGTTCGAAATATGTACGGAAGTATGCATGCGCGAGAATTTAGAGACGCTACAATGCAGAAACAGAGAAATTACTTTCGACTCGCCAATCTTATTCTTGAGTTGGGAACAGAGGTAATTCGAAATGTGATAACAACAAATCTAAAGAATGACGAAACTTTGGAGTCACTTCTCGAAGACGGTAGAATTAGAAATCAGCTTCAGAAACTCTATGATAATAAAACTATAGATCAGAGACAATGGAACATCCTCTATCCAGCATACGGAGACGCTACAGTTGATTTGATGGAGATTGATATAACTCTATGGTTGGTTCTTATGCATAATTTAATATTAAACAACAAACGAGGAAGAAAACTATTCTGGGTTGATGATATTATTGAGATAAAGAATGTGAGAAATAAGTTATTTCACTTGGCTAAGCCTGAAATCGACGACAAACTGTTTGACTTTCTCTGGAATAGAGCAACAATGGCCATCTCTAATCTTGACAGCACTCGTAATCAAGAATGCTTTGAGCGTTATCGAAACATGGAGATTGACGCTGAACGAATGGTTGATTTTCAACGTCGTATAACAGAACAAGTTTTACAGGAGAAAACAATACGTCTACACCGTGAGAATGGTCACTTGCGCTTTCTAATGAAAGGCCTGGTTGCTGTATTTATCCTTATCGTCATTGCGTTAGTATTATCAGCCTTTCTGACAGTTTATTTGTTACGTCAAAGTAAGCCTTGCAATAAGTATAGATATTCCAGTTCAACAAACAAGGGCAGTATAAGACTTGTAAGTAGAAGAGGATGGGATGCGAGCCCTCCGAAAGGTGAAATGACTCCCCTAGAAATACCCGCATCACTTGTCATCTACACACATACTGCGGACACTGAAGCATGTCAGGCTTCCGACGAATGTTGTAGTACAGTAAACCATATCCAATATGCCCATATGCATCGAGAGCATGACCCTTGGTCTGACATCGCATTTCATTATCTTATCGATTCAAGTGGCGTCGTATATGAAGGACGCTCAACGAAATTTAGACCTGCTGCTGCTAAAGGTTGGAACAACCACACGATCAGCATTGCTGTGATTGGTAATTATATGTATGAGACTGATATACAAGGCCGCACGATAGGTGCGTTCAGTGTACTGCTAGATTGGTTGGTGCAAAATAAGATTCTGAAAGCCGATTATATAATGTACGGCATGTGTGAGGTGCGTGATACCGACAGCCCTGGTATTCATCTCTACAATAAAATAAACGAAGACAGTAGGGATTTTCCTCGTGTTCGACATAGAGATGACACTTTTTGCTATTTCAACTACTCCCTCTTTAGCGATTATGATGACTCTTGAAATGTACGAACAAGTTGGTCATTGCTGTACATGTTTCACTTTATTTGTACACCATTAGTGTTCGTTATTATTATTAATGAACATAATGTGGTAGCTATTACTTACACTGAATCTGACGTATTAGTCGTTTAAATAAATCGTATTACTTGTATTAACTGAATCTGTTTGGCATTTCAATTTTGCTATTTAGCATTTCAATGTTAACTGTAAACGTGATTATTTTACGAATAGCTTTGAATTTCAATTTCAGTAGAGACCATTAATTAATTATTAGACTTTCTGATCTTATATCTTGACTTCATATTTCGTCGCTATTCTTTTATTTCGGTCTAAACTGTATAGTTATGAACATTTTGTGGTATTGAACATGTACAGTAGGCTATACAGTATATCATTACACACCATCGATACTTTGTTTCATGCATAATTACTTCAGTTTAAGGTGGAAGATTCTAATCTTGTACGGAATGCTTGAACATTGTTACTCCAGTGCTATTGTGTACGAATTATTCTAAAATGTTGTAGTGAAGTTTTTCTGTACTGTTTCATTCATTGTAGTGCACTGGGAACATGCTGTTCTAGTGCTGCAAGGTTATCGGGCTCTGCATTGAGAAAACATCATTAACAATAACACCATTTTTAATTATGTAATTCTATCTTTATATAGATAAGGATAGTTTGCGCATGGTTTGCGTTAAATGTAATATATCGAAGAACTATGATTTTTTTTCGACTTTTTATACGCATGACGTTCCTTGCAAGTCATTATGTTTTTCTTCTGATGCTTGTTTTTTCGTACTTTCCGCTCACTCCTCGATAATTAGATAGGCTAATGTAGTAAATTGATGCCACACAAACAACTTGCTTGGGTTTAAAAATAATCTTCGAACAGTCTGGTGTTTCGATCAATAGTTTATTGGAGGTAGTGCCAGATTTTTATCGGCTATGAAAACTCGGTTGCCCATCTAAGTGCTAACCTCACCCGACGTAGTTAATTTCATTTGTGGCGCACATTCGTTATCAATGCGAAAAGCCCCGTTTCCTCCCACAGGTTATGATTATGATAGAACATGAACATTAATCAATTGTGATACTTGTTATTTTATGTTGTTTAAGAGGAAGCGGGAGACAGTGAAGGCCATGGACCATGGACTTGCCAGTAGGCAATGCAAAAAAAGAGAGAAAGTAATATCTGTGTGTCATATTTGATTTTTTTCATTTTATGTACTGTTAAAGAGTTTAAGATGTTTAGATAAGATTACAATAAATTGTTCATGTTTTACCAAGTAATGAATTCTATGTACATTCTATGTATATAGTCAGCCTATTTGTAGTAGAGCTTCAGATTACTTGTCGTTATTTTCTATTCCTGTCTTAATAAATTAACATCCGTTAATAAAATTAACGGTCAAATCAAAAATATTACTATGATAAAAGGCTCTTTCAGGATAAGAAATGAAAGCCGGTCGATGTCAGCGCTGCTATCCAAATAAATACCATAGTAAAGAAGAGAATAATGAACACTCTGGATGTAGTCTGTACATAAGAGTTTCTCCCTCCGTTGATTCAGTATATTTCTATATTTCAGTATTTCAGGACACATAGCATTAGCTTATTACATGGCCTCTCCTGATAGAATAGGAAAATATGATAGTAAATGGGTGTTTTTCATAAAATATTATAAATGGGTGTTTATCATTTAAAACAGTAAATACTGTGATTTACAAATATCTGGAACATGTATTCAAATATCACAAAAGTCGTTGTTTTCTTAACAACTATCTACGAAAGAAGCATCTTTGCGTGGAAGCAAGAAGAAGTAATCATGATTGTGAATCATTAGAATAACTCTGTTGAGTTTTACAGGCAGTTAACCGGCAACCACATCGATGAAGACACGACCCACCTTGTTTGAATATTTGGCAGCGATATATGTAGTCCTTTTTTAAAATGTAACACATTTAAGACATGAGTGTTGTTTGAGCAAGATTTAACAAACTGAAGGCAATGGTGTTGTTTGAGCCATCCTATGACTGAGTATGGTGATGAAACCCTCTGTAGTAAAATAGATTATGCAGTATTCACGATAAATATATATATATATATATATATATATATATATATATATATATATATATATATATATATATATATATCCAAATAATAACAGAGTGTCGTATTTCAAACTCCTAAAGAAGCATCGCAAGTTATTGTGTACTTTTATAAGAAATTAAAAGCCAGGGTGGGCCTACATATTCTACTATTAATAGGGTCCAAAGTATACTTGTAATGCTTAAAAGGTCTACTATACTATTGCTAGGATCTTACTGTCATGGTAGTTACGTCTTCTTTAGCCTACTATTGTTATGATACATTAACATTCAAATTTTTGGTACAGTGTATATTTTAATACTTTTGGGCTTGCATTTTATTAATGGTACAATTGGACTGATCCTGTAGCTTGCTGGCAAATTGTTTGACTCTTCCCTCCACTTTACGCACCCCCTCATCTTCTGCTGATCATCCTTTCCTTTCATATGAACTGTATGATTAACCGTTGAAGGATTTTCCTTTTGACCACTCATAGTCAACCTTTGCACATGAACTGAGACCAAAACGGTAACCTCCATTCCACTACTACCCTTCCTGGGACTGAACTCCCGGATTTTGGATAGTACCGTTTTTTGACCCCACTGCTCGTCGGATTTGATTTGGTACGACAGTGCTCAATGTTCTCATTGACGACAGTAGCACTCTAATTTTTGTTGTTGTTGTTGTTGTTGTGGAAAGCGAATCAGTAGGATAAGGGTTCCAATTCAGTACTATCCCCGTCACTGACATGTCATACAGCAAGGCAATGACGTTAAACTTGCCTAAGTTAACCTTAGTAGTTAGATACTTGATGCCTTCTCTTTAAATTGACCTTTGACCCCTAAGTGCATTATTAATCAAGCGCTGACCTAGTTAATCCGCTCACACACATGCTTTCTCGTACTAATTAGCCCGAAGTATTAGTGGATGCCTACGTCATGTGAGCACTTATGTATTACTAATTAGCCCAAGTGGAGCGATTGACCTCGCTCAGTACTAATTAGCTGGATGTGAGCACTTCACTTAAGTGGATGTTACTAATTAGCCCGAGCAATCAGGACTGTCCACACATAATACATCATGTGAAAACCAGATGTTACTAATTAACCCGATGCGAACACTTAAGTGGGATGTTACTAATTAGCCCGAATATCAGTAAATGTAAGTAGGTCAAACCAATTTTTGACAAACTAAATGATTCGTTGTTATTAAGAGGAGCAGGGGGTTCTCACCAGATGATTCACTGTATTATAAATAATTAAACTATTTCATTCTGACTAATTAGGTCAAAGTTACAGAAAAACTAAATAAAATGCGAGTAAAATTGCATCAATCATTCATTCGCACAAAAGTTTTCAACGTAATCGACATGGCTGCTATTCAAGTAAGTTATTATTTTATAACTTTTGTCGTTACTGTATTATTTTATTGTAACTAGTTTACCTGTTGCAGAACTTGTATAAATAACTTTGATGTACCTAATAGTATTTTACCTTTGTAATAATATTTTTGCTGTGTTTTAGAAACTAGAGTTGGGTAACAATCGCTTTGTTACAGTATCAACCTATAATGAGAAAAAGTATGTGCACATCAGAGAACACGATGCGATTCAAGGCTTCCCCACTAGCGTTGGAGTAGCCCTAACTCCTTCGCGTTTCGCCATCCTATCGATGATAGCGGACGAAGTTAGTGAAAAGCTGGAGGCTCTAAAGAAACCACAAGAGTTCGAGTACAAGGTTCACATCGGTGGAGGAATCTACTACGTCGTCAGCTCAGGGTGCTACGCAGTTAATCTACGCAGATACTTCGTGCCTGAGGACAAAAAGCATCCTGTACCTACCAAAAAGGGAATATCGCTTCGACCGACCGAATGGAGACGTCTAATGGAGCATCTCAGGACCATCACAGCACAATATGCCGAATTGGCTCATGCCAAACCGTGCGGATTTAATTGTTCGCACAATAATCAAATGGCAGCTTTTTCATGTATCGAATGCTACCCTTTCGGAGCAATCAGTGTTTATTCCTAGACTTCTTTAATTTGACTTTTTTAATGTTATTGAATAAAAGAACAACAAATATGATTCTGTGTTTCTTTTATTATAGATTCTCGAAAACAAATTTATGTACGATAGTATCGTTTAACATAGTGTCATTCGAAAAGCAATTTACAATAGACTTCAAACTATAATCGAGTTTTTTAAGCAAACAATAAAATACACAATAATGTCCGCAGAATCTGCTGAGCACACTCTGCAATTGTTCTTCGTTGAACGTATAATTGCTACAATTCAATTCCAAAAAATTACGAAAAATAGGACGAGGCGACTCTCCAAATGAATCAAAATATTCTCCAGTTCCATCGCTATTAAGACACATAGCTATCCAGCATTCGCCGGGCCTGTTATGCGGATCGGTGTTGCAAACTAGCAGCAAGGGTCTTCTCGCAGGTATGCGTCGAGGTAGTCTATCGGCAGCAAATATTCCCATCAATAGTCCCCGACATCTTCTCAATAGATGACGTAGAATATCTTTAGTGTTCATGTTTTCAGTTACTGTAGTCGAATATCACGTTGCGTGATCTATCAATCTCGGGCACGTTTTCAAATTCAGCGTAGACAATCACGTTGATGGTGTTTGGTAGCGCCGCGCTAAATTTCATGTCGACTCTCACATTCCCCTCTTTGATGAGATTAAAGTGATCGTCTTCACCTAGATCAGGTGTTAGATCGTAAGCGTAGAGAGTGTAGCCCTTATCGTAGTCTTCCTTGTGAATCTGATTGCCTTCGTTGCTAAACTGTTTTCCAGTGGCAGTAAACAGAGTCATGTAGGCATTTATATACTGATTATTAGCAAAGTTCGGCTCCAGCGGTGTGATGCTCTGCTGCTGACCATCCAGATACACTTTGAGTTGCGACAGGTTGTAATGTTTAAAGTTAAACGGATTCTTTCCGTAGTTTCCGTTGTAGGCATCGTTGTCTACGCAGCCGATGACGAGACGAGTGGGAAGTTGTCCAGAGAACAGGTTTTCTTGGCTACAGTCTAAATTTCCAGTAGGCACCGTAAAGGTTTTGCAGACTACACGTCGCAGTGGATATTTTGCATTTCCATGCTCAAGGGCTTTGGCGTGAGCGACAAAAGACCGAGGGACTCAGCTTGACTTTTCTAGCGTAGATTTTGCAATCTTGAATTCGTGTCTTGTAGTTTTCGTCTGGAGTACCAGACATCAGACAGAAGTTGTTCTTGTTGCGCACTAGTCTTATGCGAATGGTTACATCATTAGGAATATATTTCTGCTGATAATACAGATCAGCATGAATGCGACCGAGCAAGTCGACAGATTTTCCTTCGCTTATGTATGCATATCTCCTTTTAAGTCCAGAATTGGTTGCACCTTCCAGCGGGTTAACATCGTCCATCTTACCCGCATCATCCTTTGTGAAGAGTGCAGCGCTAAGTTGAGTAGAGTTAGATTCATCTCCATAGCTTAACAGCGTTTCGAGATATGCACGATATGCATAAGTACTATTGGTTGAGGTAATTAGCACGTCGTTTAATTTTATATCCACTTCAGCAAACAGGGAATGTAGAAGCAGATTGACTGGTCTTACTTGACTGGTGTTGATGATCGCAGCATTATTACCTCTGCGCACATCCAACTTGACATACAGCTGAGTGTTTGCCAAGTCGATGTAGTCTTGTCCGCTACCGCTAATGACAAACTCTATGGGAGTTCCTTCGCTGATGTTGCTGATAGGATTATATTCCACATAACTTCCACTCTCTATGCTGGTTAGTGTAGGAGGAACGGAGAATATATCAAGTTCCGACTTGACACATTCGCAGCTTTGCGGATGTACGAACGCCATTATGTAATTATGTCGTTGTGTTTATTTTTAGCTATTCGCCTTTTCTTGATCCGTCTTCTTCCGCTTCCAGACTGATTAATGAAATTTTCAGATGTTACGAAGCGTTTTATACCATCAGGCACTTGTCTTTTGCTCGAATCTTTTAGCGACTCGCCGCTCGCTACGTCATTTGCAATCTCAAGACCTGTCTTGAGTGCATGTCTACCAAATGCTGCCAGACCTCGTTTAATCAGTGGAAATGCCGATCTAAACAATCCACTCAGCATACTACCCAAACCATGTCCTCTCTGTCCGCTAGCACCAACAAACACTGGCATTCCATTCCCGCTCTGATTCAAATAGTACGATTCATACATATCCCTCGAAGCATCGCAACAAAACTTCTTCCTCATGTTAGTAGATATGATGAATTAGCACGTCTAAAGTGAAGTGTAACGGTCAACGTTCCGCTTTCGAATGGCACCCTACGTCCCAATCCATCCCTTATATCTATCTTCAGAGATTCAAAGGTCTTCTTTTGTAAAGGTGCATATCGCGGCTTAACAAAATCTCTATGTATCGAAGATCCGTATGTACCATCTACGTCTATAGTACGCAGCAACGGCGCCATCGTATCACCTACGGGGACGTTCTCCAATACGTCGCAGTAGACGTATAGCGTGTGACGGCCAGCATTTACGTCACATATTCTATCAGAGCAAAATTCTGTAGAATCGTTGCTTAAATTTGTTAGCGGCATATTATGTCTATCGAAACCCAATATATCGCATAGTTCACCGCCGATGGACACTGTCGTATGTGGCGTGACTCTAAGATATGACTTGTAGTTATTTGGGTTATACAGAAATTTAGGGAATCCTTCTCTCCGGATCCGTTTGCGTATCTTCCCAGGCGACAAATTGGCAAAAGAACGAGTTGAAATAAGTGTCTATTTTCGAGTTTATTTCGTTAACGAGAGCGCTCACATCAGCAGAGTATCCCACATCTATAGGAATATCTATAATCAATATTTTTTGAGCATCCTCGACTTCTTCCTCACCGTTTCTTTCGGGCGAATCGCCACTAGTGCACAGAAAGCTAATTCGCTGAAATTTTCCAACGTTAAACCACGTCTTCGGCAATATTATTTCCGACAATCCAACTTCCCACTCTCCCCGCAGACTTATTTCATTATGTAGTTTTGTACTATACTTCGTAAGGGTATTATCTGGATAATACCTCATCGAGCTGTTGCTCGGCAACGTTAGGTAAAAATGAGACATCGCGCTTGTTTCCAACTTTGGAGCGGGATAGCAAATATCCCAAAGACGCGCCCAAAAGGGACGACCACAGAGCTTGATTACCAATTCCCAACGATAAGTTTGCGAGCGAAACACAAATTATGATGTACAATATGCCGATCTGTGCAAAAAATATAACTTCGCGACTTGGAACTTCTTGTCGGCACAAAGTCCATCTGCTGCTACCACTATCGCTCATCATATAACGAGTTCATCTACCCAAGTGTCGTGTTTAGAATCGTATCCAACCCAACGAACAAAGTACTGTTTCTTTCCCTTTCTCGATCTTGTTCTTAAAATTCTCTCAACTTCAAATAATGACGGATCCTTTTGAACTCTTTGCAGCTCTTCAGCATAACATTTTCCCTTGATTTCTTCTCCAGAGTAGTCTTTGAGTGAATAAGTAGGTGGCTCTGTCGGATAGCGGAATCTGACTACGAAAATTTCTTTTCACCATCC